>QNUK01000587.1:221689-226689 GCA_013621035.1 Clarias magur
TATATTAAAGTCCATATCCATCACGCGGCTGTGCAGCTGTAATGTAAACAGATCCACCTGAAGCGGAACACTCGACACGTTTCTCACACACCTGATGCATGTGTCTCGTGTGTGATATCAATCTGCGTTTTGTGTGTGTGTGTGTGTGTGTGTGTGTGTGTGTGTGTGTGTGGATCGTGTCAGGGTTGATCTCTGTCCACAATAATGTCAAACACGTGCTGTATGTCTCACATACACACAAACCGCCGATGGAGCAGGGACATCAGGAATAAGTGATAAAATGACGCGATGACGCTTTGTTGTAAGCGAGTCACACACGCTGTGGATCCACACATCATTACACACGCATTCAGAGACTGCCTGTAATATAACACATGCATAATTACACACACACACACACACACACACACACACACACACAGCACAGACATGTCTCTACGCGATGGTGTAATAAATCACTGCGAGTGTGTTAGTGTGTAGCAGGCGGGAGGCTCTCGGGCTGCTATGATTCATCGGCTGCTAATTTTTCAGCGCAGTTTGCCAAGCCTAAACGGCAGCATATGCTGACCAGCTGGGCCCGGAGAGATGTGCTCTTTAATCTAACACACTCGCGCACAAACACACACACAGGAATGCAGGCAGCACTGAGATTAAGAACATAGATGGATTTGACAGAATGGTATATTTTCTGAAACTAAAGATGAGAAGAGAGGAAACGAGATGAACGTCTGCGCAGTCTAAAAGTATGGGCTTTACAGTCCGGAGCTTTCGCTTAGCATTTCTGAGCCAGTTTGAAAGTCCTGATGCGGCTCTGAAGTATGGTTCCAGAGTACTGAATCAGTCTTATGGCTGTATTTCAGAGTTCTGATGCGGTACTGAAGAGCACTTCTACACAGCAGATGGTTTTCTGTAATTACTTTGAGTTTTTTTACGCCGCTCTATAGTTTAGAGTTAGTGAAGGCTAGTTAAAGTTGAAGTTCAGTAGCAAAGGTTTTGGTTAGGTTTTCCTGCTCTGCACACAGACGGTGAAGTTTTGTCACCAGGAATGCGAGTAAATTCCTCAACCCTCATTCCGTGCAAAAATGCATTCCAAAGTAGAGCTGAGCTCAAGCTTCATCAGTCCTACTGAGCTTAATCCAGATGGTCTGTTTCAGAGTCCTGCTGTATTTAGTACAAATTCAGTTCTTTTCTTCCACCAAGAAGTAGATATGTGCCTAGTTCCAGTTAGCCTAGTTCTGGTTAGCAATATGGCTAGTTACTGTGAAATAAATGAATTACATTTGTATTAGTTAGATAGATTAATGGATTGATGGACTAGTTTATTAATCCCGAGGGGATTCCAGCAGCCAGTTCACATAATATGCAAAAATTAAATGCACAATAAATTAATTATCGTGATTTGGCCCAAATAATTCACATTGTACTCACATTCCAGGTGACAAACTTTAAGGTCGGTGTGCTGAGCAGAAAATGTATAATGACCAAGAACTTTCGTGTTGTACTTATTGTATATGCACCTCAATTTCTAATTTAAGACAGATTTAAATAAAAGTGAACTATCCCTTTAAACTTGAATATCTGCTTTACTGTTTTGAATCATTGTCCACAGTTCTAATACAATTCTCTTGTTCTGATGTCGTTAGAAACTTGTTCTCTACACCATGCTTTCCATTCCATTTCTCCTGCAGTTCTAGTAAAGTTTTCATCAGCAAATGCTGTTTGGAAAACATTATTTTCTAGATTACTGACTCACATCTCAAGTTCTGATATCGACCCTGTTCATAAGTAGAATTCCAGGCTGCAAATACAGCTCTTGGATCCAAATTGAAAGTTAAGTATGCAGATTATTGTCATTATGCTCCTCCAGTTTGATTTCTCAGTCCTGAATTTCTGTTCAAAACCTCAGATTCAACATATGTTTTCTGAAGATTCAGATTTTTATGATTCAGATTTTCAGCTCTGCTTGCCATGCTTATATCATTTAGATGTCATGTTCTCCTTCTCTCTTTCTCTCTCCTTCTCTCCGATCATGCTCCATGTTGTTGTTCAGACTGAGGTATTGGCAGAAGGAGGGGGTGGGGTGGTTCAGAGAGCAGGAGAACCTCTTTAGTACCACTGGGGGGTAACACTGGGGGGTCTGCATGGCGCCAAAACAGCTCTCCTTTTCTTCATCCTGCAACATAAACCTCCCTGTGAGCGCGGTGAGAGCAGCAGGGAAGGGGAGACGGGAACAGAGAGGGGGATTGGCTTCTTTCAGTGTGATTGGGTTCCCTGTCTGAGGAGGGAAATGAAGTAATCGCCCAAAATGTGCTTCCTGAGAGAGGGGCATCTCTGGTTTTCAGTTTAGCATTGTGTGTTAGTATTTATCTGATATCAAATACATCCACTAAAAAAAAGTTGTTGTTTTTTTATGTCGGCTAAATCAATATTTTGGCTTTTTTTTTTCCCCTCTTTCCTCCATAGTTCAGTGTAAATATTCAGATCAGTAATGAAACTCCAGCTGCATTCTGCTCAGAGGAACCATGGGCAGTTGGGATTTAGCACCGTACATACCCATAAATCTAAACTATTAAAGTGTTATTGTAGCAGGAATGATGAAACAAAGCACTTCAGCATCATGGACATCCATAATTCAGCACCTCAAACAGTCGTAATTCAACATCACAGACTCCGTGTGGCTGTGATTTAGCACCACACACTGTTCTACATATAAACCCATTAAGTTCTGCTGTAGTACATACGATTAGAAAACATTTCAGTCGAATCAGGAAAGTGCGATGAAATTCAGAAACGTTCAGGACAATGAACAACTTTTTACATGGAGTGCTGTGATTTAGTCCCATATTCATGTGCTATTCAAAACCACAGTTAGCTATGATTCAGTATGACCAACAACTGTGGTTCATTACAATGAGGTGATGTGATTGTCATGGACATGGAGCGCTGCATTTCAGTACCATAGCCAACTCTAATTCAGTAGGCAACTGTGGTTTACTTACACAAACAGCTTTGATTCAGTGTAAGAATTAGCTTTGTCTCAAAATAATACACACTTTCAATTCAGTACGATAGATAGCTGTGATTTAGTGCAATAATCATCTTTGGTTCAGCACCATCCACAACGTTGACTCTTTCCATGGCAGCTTTGATTTATTAGCATGGACAGCCCTGATTCATTACCATGGAGAGCAGCCATTCATTACAGACCATTGTGATTCAGTATCATAGAAGGATGTGATTGAGTTAAATGGTCAGCTGTGATTAAGTATCATGGGAATTTGGCGTTTATAACCACGGATAGTTATGATTTGATGAGAAAAACAGCTGTGATTCAGTACCATAAAGTCATGTGATTGAGACCATGTACAGCTGTGATTCAGTAACATGGACAGCTGTGTGTTAATGCCATGAGCAGCTGGTATTCATTACAATGGATAGCTCAATATTTATGGACATTATAGGTTTGAGTATAAACAGATATGATAAATTACATTAATCAGTTTAATTATTAATCCTACACAGACGTGATTTCAGTACCATGGACAGGTGTGATTCAGTACCATGGACAGGACTGTGATTCATTACCATGTTTCATTACCGTGTTCATGTTTTGAACATTTGTTGTTCAGTAAAATAAGCAGATTAATAATTTTGATTAAAATTCCTACGCAGGTGTGACTCAGTACCACTGAGATTTAATTTCTTAGCCATCCACACACCAGTAAGAAAGATGCCCTGATTCAGTGCCATGAACTGCAGGTTTCAGTACAGCCACAGCAACATTTGCACAACATTTACTGTAACATTAATATGTACAGGATTACAAGGTTTTGTTTTATTACTAACTGCTGTGTGAGCATCGTACTAATTACAAATTAGGAAAATGGCCTTCACTGTAATCATTGCAGTTGCAATGTTTTGGAGATGAGAAAGCATACGAGAACCTGTAGTGTGTTGCATGAAGAGAGGATGAGTGGAAATTGAGAACCCTCTGAGTTGCCTGGAGTAGCTAAAGGACTTCTTCTGAATGTCTCATAAAATTAATTCCATACTGATCCTGTTTGAGTACCCTTACCACTTAAATAAGTGTGTGTGTGAGAGAGAGAGAGAGAGGCGGAGGTAATTAAGCCCTAGCCATTGATTAGATAGCTGCTCTCATCCCTAGATTAGATGCTCAGCGTGTCAACGGCTTAAACAGCCAGCATCAAAGAGATTGGTGTTGTTAAATCCCGGCGGGATTCCCAAACACATCCCGGAGTTTTCTTTTGGTCTCTCTGGATAGTCCAACATCATGAAGATTTTTGGGGTTATCCAGTGTCACGCATGTGGTGTTGTTTTTGTTTGTTTGGTTTGTTTGCTCTGAAATTGCATTTCTTGGTTTTGATTTATGAAACAGATACTTGAGCTTGCAGGGTTCCAATGCAGTCCTAACACTCTGCTTGACATGTTCTCGTAGGTTCAGGTCACGTCCTGCTTTTCAAGATGCAGTTACTAAATTATGTTTTTCTGCAATTCTGAAATGCTCTTCTTAAATTCTGATCACACAGTAAAAAAAAAAAAAAAAAAAAGCATGGTGAATATGTAATAGACAGGGCTGTCTCCCGTTTTACATAATAGTGTGTGTGTGTGTGTGTGTGTGTGTGTGTGTGTGTGTGTGTGTGTGTTTGCTTTATCATGTGTTTACAGTTTGCTATGAGTAAATAAGTCGATTTTATGCTGAATGAATTCCTTTTCCTCTCTCTTTCTCTCCCTCTTTGCAGTAACAGGGTTTCCCTATGCGACCACAGGGGCGGCAGTAGCATACAGAGGAGCTAATTTAAGAGGAAGAGGACGAGCTGTATACAACACTTTTCGCACAGCTCCACCTCCTCCACCCATCCCTGCCTATGGAGCGTGAGTTTCTGTCTGATGGGGAAAAATGTTTTTGGCCTTTAATGTTCTTATCTAGTTTACAAACTTCTTAGTATTGCTCAGCTGTGCCAGTGACGCATACAATTTTT
>QNUK01000587.1:229189-387938 GCA_013621035.1 Clarias magur
TCGATTAGCGCACGCCTCGTCTCAGCCCAACATTATCGGATATGTGGCGGGACTTCGCTAAAGATTTTAGCCCGGTTTTCTCCAGAGACGTGAAACGGTAAACTAACTCGCAAAATGTTCGATAAATTCTCTACAAATGGCTTCTCCTGTCGAAACCCGGCGCTCGGCGAGTCGGTGCTTTCCAGCGGTAGTCTTGTGGAGGCAACATTTAGCTGTCTTTCTACTGTAGAGCTCCCGGCTGGACATGCTAGTGGAGAAACTTTAACCTAGAACCTTCTCAGTTCTCTTTAGGGAATCAGACCTGGATGCTTTTGCTCATGATGTTCATCCCAGTAGCTCCGATCAGGAGGCTTTCATTTAGACAGGTGTTCATGTTTGGATTCTGTTTGTGATGTATATTTTTTCAGGAATTTTGGTCGATGAAACACGAAAATCGTATCTTTAGATGAACAACATGGTCGATTAAATTTATCTCAGGACTTTTAGTCTGTAGAAATGTTTCAACCTAGAAGGTTATAGCCCCGGAATTTCTAATAATAATAATAATAATAATAATAATACATTTTATTTATAATGCACTTTATATTTGAGGCAAATCTCAAAGTGCTACAAATTATTTCTACTCAAAAGCTCTAATAAAAAGGTAAGTTTTAAGACCAGATTTGTGGCATCCTCAGATACTCAGGGAGAGCGTTCCACAGTCTAGGTGCCGCCGAGCAAAAAGCCCGATCTCCCATGGTATGAAGCTTACGTCTTCGGAGGTTTCAGATGATGACCTGAGACAGAGCGGAGGTTTTGTGAAGATGTATATGAAGTGATAAGTTCTTTGCGATAGGGAGGGGCATCACCATAGATGCACTGGTGGGTAAGAAGGGCAACCTTGTATTCAATTCTGAATGAAACAGGCAGCCAATGAAGAGATTTGAGGATGGGCGTAATGTGGTCATATTTACGTGCCCGCATCAGGATCCTAGCAGCGCAGTTTTGAATATATTGCAGCTTTTTGAGGCTTTTTCCAGAAGTCCAGCCTGGAGGAGACAAACGCATGGACTGACTTTTCCGCATCTGCAAATGTAAGTGCTGGATGCAGTTTAGCAGTGAGGTGAAAAAAAAGATGTCTTATACAGATGTTTGATATGGGCCTCATACGTCAAATGAGATGTTGACAAATAACAGATGTCGACAGTGGGATATTCTGACCGGAAAAGGTGATGCTAGTGATGTTGGATGACCTAACCTGGTGTGGGGTGCCTACTAAAATAGCTTCAGTCTTAGAACTGTTCAGCTGCAGGAAATTTTGCGTCATCCATGACTTTACCTCCTCCAAACAGAGAGTCAAAGTGGGTGACGGCGGAGTAGATGAGGAGGTTGAGTTTATCCTGAGGTAAAGCTGAGTATCATCAGCATAGCAATGAAATGACACAGCCCAGAGGAAGCATATACAATATAAACAACATAGGACCGAGCACTGAGCCCTGAGGAACACCACAGGTAACACTGTGTGTAGCGGATTTAGCGGCTCCCAGGACAACATGCGCCGTTCTTCCGGTGAGATAAGATGCGATCCAGTTGTAAACAGAGTCAGAGAGACCTACAGTATGACGTAATCTGTGAAGAGGAATGTTGTGATCAACAGTATCAAAGGCCGAGGTTAAGTCCAACAGAATGAGGAGTGATGGAGAGCCAGCATCCGCCGACATCAGCAGGTCATTCGTGACTCTTACCAGAGCTGTTTCCACGCTGTGACAGGGGCGGAAACCAGACTGGAACTTCTCAAACATTCTCTCCCATTTTATATCCTGAAAAGGCATTTTTATGTTCAAATCTCAGTGCTTCCATGAACTGTGTTGGGCCTTTGAACATGACCTTTGACCCTTAATTGCTCAGTTATGTTACTGCAATTTGAAAGTAATTTTGGATGTTATTTTTGCAAAATCAGGCAGATTGTGTCTGTACGCTTTAGTCCTGGAAAGTATTGATACATGAGATTCATCAGGGACGATCTGACCTTTTTGATTCATAAACATTCACATTTCACACAAACTTTAAATAATTCTTTTCATTGTGTGAAGCTGCTTTGCGACAATGACAATTGTTAAAAGTGCTATACAAATAAAATTGAATTGAATTGAATTGAAATCTTCGGGACTTTAGCTGATGATTTGTGGCCCAGATGCAACTTTCATTATCTCACATGTGCCAGTCATACTGAACCCTGAAGGGACATGGGTGGACAAAATAAACATTGGAGGAAAATAAACATTTCAGCTAGAAATTCATTTCAAGGAAAAAAAAATGTGGCCTTTTTGTTCACAAGATCTCGCGAAATTCCACAACTGGCACATGATTGTTGGACAGACCTGGATAGAGCTGCAGAGTTTTACTTTCAGCTTGGCCTAAACTATACAGACCTTCAGTTTGTGCTCGAGCTTTGTCCTTTCCACATTTTAGCGCTGGAAGATCGACCCGGAATTATGAGTCATATGGTCTCGATTTTGTTTCCCATGTCATGTTTTTTCTTCTTTTTTTCTCCACTCTCTCTTGTCCCATGTCTCATTTTCTTTCTTTTCAAAATGTATTTATTCATTTTTTCCTCTTCAACAAATGCTTTCCTCTCACCCATGTCCCTTTAGTGACTCCACACACTCATGTGCCGGTCATGGAATTTAATTTCTTTTTTTCTATAGTTATAAGCGAGTACGTTATGTGATCATAGTAACTACTTCCCCTGCCATGTACACAGTAAAATCCCCAGTGTTGATCAGAGTTCATACAGAAACACTGGAGGGTGTTCATTCAAAACCGGAAAATGTGCTGTGTAAACACACTAGGTCTCAGGATTTTGTCCCTCGCACTGCAGGAGGACCAGGACCAGGAACCCCAGAGCCAGAGTCAAGTGTCTGATTTGTCCCGCAGTGGAAAGACGACTAATGTTTAAAAAAAAAAAAAAAAACTACTTCATTTAATATTTATAACAACAGCACAAAAACTCACTTATTGAATCTAATACTCTAATGTTAATATCATGATTTACTCAGTGTAGCTTTTATTCTCTCCCTCTCTCTCTCTCTCTCCCTCTCTCTCTCTCTCGACTTTTTAGTTTTAACTTTTCTCATTGATCTGTTTTACTGAATTCATTTCAAAGTCTCATTGCTAAGCTTGCATTATTATTGTTTTTGACTTTTATCTACCTATTTACTTATTTTATTTTCTTTTTTTCCTCTTCCACTTACAAAAAAACTAGTCAACGTCTCCATTCTTAAATAGATGAATAAATAATTTAATTATTTTTTTAATTGATTAACGTATTTATTTATTTATTTTGTTTGTATTGTTTCACGCAACCTTATCTATTTTTATCTTATTGACAGATCTTTTGTCTTTGGAAAAAAAAAAAAGTGTGGATACAAATATTTTTGTAAAATAAAGGAACGTTAAAAGTCAAAGTCTCTCTCTCCCTCTCTCTCCCTCTCTCTTTCTCACTCTCTCTCTCTTTCTCTTTCTCTCTCTATTTCTCTCTCTATTTCTCACTCTCTCTCTCACTCCCTCTCTTTCTCACTCTCTCTCTCTCTTTCTCACTCTCCCTCTCACTCTCTCTCACTCCCTCTCTTTCTCTCTCTCTCTCTCTCACTCCCTCTCTTTCTCTCTCACTCCCTCTCTTTCTCTCTCTCTCTTTCTCTCTCTCTTTCTCTCTTTCTCTCTCTCTCTCTCTCTCTCTTTCTCTCTGTATTGCTGGTTGACTTGCTGCCCTGCGCTCCAGGCCCAGGTTCCCTTATCTGCTCCCTGCAGACCTCCTCTATTTGTACGTGAGCACTGGAGGAAGGAGGGGAGGAGAGAAAAGCCTGAGTAAATAGAGGATGAAGTGAAGTCAAATAAATAAATAAATAAACAAAAGCCACGCATCTTGTCCTGCTTCTGAGGAAAGAAAAAAAGGAGGAGGATTAGTTCTGAACCGGCAGCGATAAAAACTGTACAGAAACACAATGGACAGAGAGAGAGAGAGAGAGATTCCTAAAGGAGTTCCTCAAGCTCTCAATTTTCCTCTCTTTCTGTCTTCTTTTTCTCCGGCAATGTCTTATTCTGTCCTTTTACAGCTGCCAATTCTTTCCCACTCGGAGACAAACTGACAGACTCACAGACAGAGACAGACAACTGGAGACGGACAGACGGACGTATATTTAAGGAGACGGACAGACATGAGGACAGACACATGGTCAAACGCAGACTTGCATGGCTGTGTAGAAGCAGAACAAACCAGAAACAGACCAAAACATTTACAAATAAACATGTGAACAGGACGGAGGATGGACAGAGATACCAGACAAAGGTGAGAGAGACAGACAGATGAACAGAGAGATGTAGAGAGAAATCTTTGAAAGTATGATAAACAGGTAGGTACAGTACACACACACACACACACACACACACACACACAATGCGGAGTGTAAAGTCAGTGTGATTTATTATTTATAAAGGTTTGCATCATTTATTTGTCTTTTTTTTTCCTTCACACACTCACAACCTTTAATGTGAAACGAAGTCTCTGTTCCTCCTTCATGCCATTAACACATCTGCATTATTACACACTGAGGGCTTCTCCTGCTGCCGAGCTTTTCACACATCACCATCCCGAACTGAGTGAAACCAACACCGCCGATGCACCACAGTGATACACCAGTGTTCAATCCCCTTTGTGTGTGTGTGTGTGTGTGTGTGTGTGTGTGTGTTTAGCTATGGCAGAGTCTATGCAACGGCAGATCCGTACACTCACACGATCAGCCCGGCTGCTACATACAGCATCGGCACAATGGTGAGTTCCTGCTGCATCACACACACACACACACACACACACACACACACCACCGGGTCATAAAGTCTGAGTCCATGACCAAGAGCCATTCTCACTAGAGTTCAGTTGGAAACACGCCGAGGCCTCGTCAGTCGGACCTGAGCACGATCGCTTCGTCCTTCCTCCATTCAATAATCACATTCAACAGTACAGAACCTGGATCCACTCACATGGACTGAATGCTGCATATATGAAAGCACAACGATCCACGCTTTTGTTCATGTGGTTATTAGATTAGTGTGAAGCTGAAATCAGTGATTCCTAGTCAAGGTTTTATTTTCGGTTGTCGCGATAATCCAAACGGTGTCGCTCATTACCGCTGAGGAAGGACAACCGTCTCTCAGAACTGCTCATTTTACCCGTATGTGTCATTTCATAACTCTATTTAACATGAATGCCATTAGTATGAGCAGAAGTACTGAGAGGAGGTGAAGGATGTGCAGTAGTGAAGCGTGGTTGCTGCACAGCAGCAGACGGTGATGAACAACAGACAAACAGTGAACTGTTCATTTCAGTCTGAACAAAGAGGGACAGAAAAGACAGCAAGAACAAAAGAATCAGACGCGGCATGAGCGACCATGTTTACACCAGAACTACACCAGACCGGTATGGACACAGCCGCGTTAGAGCGTCTCAATACGTCAAAACAGCGACGCCAAAAGATTTAGATAAAGATACAATTTAAGAAGACGACTTGTCTCAAGATCTTGGTGGTGGACTTGACTTTGAGGCCCGAGTGTACGAACACCTTCCCCTGTGTGCTGACTCTGTGTTAATGGAATTATCTGTTCGTCTGTGTTATGTTGTCTCTAGCGCCCTCTAGTGGATATATTTTACTCTCTGACATGACATAGTGAAGCATACTGCAGATCCAATGTCTCTCTCTCTCTCTGTCTCTCTCTCTGTCTCTCTCTCTCTCGTAACTTGGAGCAGTAGTTCCACCTGAGATATACAGGCTGTGTTCCATTTGAAAGGAAGCATTAAGACAGAACTTTGGTTCCGTTTAACCAAATAGCTGAAGGTTTTATCAAATTATAATATTGACATCAAACGGGAAACAAGTAACTGTTTACAAGACAGCTGTTATGCTTTCTTACAAAGAGAACGCCTTCTGAGGATGGGACGCAGGGACTGTCATCTCTCCCGCAGGCAAGTTAATGTCTGTTTTTAGCTAGCGCGTGCAGCATCAAACTTCTCCGCTTAAGCACCTTACGCAAACCCGTACCCAGTAAGGTGCTTTCAGTGAGTGAAAGAATTGACAGCAATGGCAGTACGGAGCGTTAAACACAACATCAAAGGTGGAAAGCACTGGGCAGAGAGTGAGGCGAGCTCTGCTCTTCTTCCAGAGCTTAGCGAGCATGGCGGGAGCGCTGCAGTGTGCCGCCGGAGCTACAAACGCATACATCAGGGTTAAAGAGAGAGAAAAAAGAAGGAAAGGAATAACCGGAGATGATTGGACCGGCACGTTCCTCCTAATAAATGAGTCCGGGGTTTAAGCATTGCGTCATGCTAACGAGCATTAAACAAGAGGGAAGTCGTTCCGCAGTGCAGCTGCTAGCTAAAAGCTTTCATTAATTATGACATTTCCTCGTCAAATCCTCCTTGTTTGCGCAAATAAAACAACTTTGCTGTGAGCAGATCTTCTGTTTTCTTTCCTCTTACCCTCTGAATTTCCTTCCACATCGATCCTCATGATCATGAAACCTAAGGCTGGGTGTGTATATTTGTCCACATGTACAGAGTTACGAGTGTGCGCGCGGGTGATGCCGATGTAAAGAGAAACACTTCCTGCGCGAGAAGAGATAATACAATCCAACAGCTCCTAATTCTTTCATCATAATTGATGAACATCTCGGAACGGGAACACGGCGCTCCTTTGCATTTAAAAAGACAGTAATTCGGTAATTAGCTCCTCCGAGGCCGAGTGAGGATCTCTTTCTCCGGCGCGGAGAGAAAGTTCAGCGAAGCAGCTCTTTCGCTCTAATGAAAGTTTGAAGTTCTTCTCAATTAGGCCGAATGGGTCTTTTGAAGGTTTGAGACGTGGCCCGTGGAGAGACGCGTAGCCAGAGCTCCGTCTGATGAGGATCACAGCGCGTTAAAGCCACCGGCACTGAGGCTGGCACCTTCTGACGCACTTGAAAGAGAATATTAACCGGATGTCTCTTTTGAAACAGGTGTTTTCGGAGGGAAAGGACGAACCGTACAGGTTTCCGGGTTTTCCGTCTGGCGTTCTAATAAGAACTAGTGACCATTGTGAGGGCTGCAGTACAGTACTGAACCTTGTGTACAGGACAGGAGGTCTCTCTCAGGTGGCTGTCCAGGAAGATTTTCATTCTGATTTTGGTGACTAAAAGACAAAAAAAAAAAAAAAAAAAAGTGATGATTTTGTAGACTTGGTGAATAGAATAAAAATACATGAACAAAAGCCATAAGGTTTATGTTACATGTCAAATTACCGAAACCTGATAATTAATCTGATTTTATTTTAAATAAATAAATAAATAAATAAATAAATACATGTTGCTATATCTGAAGTCTATCAAGCATCCTGTTTTGTACCTTGGCATGAATAGATTTCAACAAAACACCATGACATTTGGAGTTTTTATTAGGCAACCAATTTTCAGGTTACACTCCTTTTAGGGAAAACGTCATCTTAGCTAGGGCTCTTGCATGGGCACATCACTCCAGTGATCTCTGGTTCATGCTCACATGGGAAGAAAATGATAAACTGATAATGAAGTGATGGTGGTGAGACTCAGGTTTAAACTGCACCAACCAATAGCGTGCCGTAGTTACAGTACATCACTCACTGAAACCTTTAAATAGAGTTTTTGTTTTATCTTCAACGTTGGTTATTTTCCTATTACACAATATTTTTAAAGGTTATAGCAAACCTATAGAGAACTAAACAATGTTTGGCCAATCAGAATCCAGGATTCAGTTCCCAATTTGCAAACGGGCCCTGAATGAATAATGCCATGAAAGCCAGATGATATAAATGTGAGGAAAATCCGGGTGGCGGGAAATGCTTGAAAATAGGTTGCGGTTGTACAGTATAATAAGAGTTTCTCTCTGCATCAGCATCAAATACATGCTTGTACCACTAACGCACATAAAGTTCAATCAGTATACAGCTACCATCTTTCAGGAGAAAACACCACAGCCTTGAAAGCAAACAGAAATATAACTTTCTACATAGAAAGAGTTTCCTGATCTGGCTCTCTTCGCGTGTACTGGAGCAGGAATGAGGAAGGAATGAGGAAGGAAAGAGGAAAGGCGTCTCCGCCTCCATCACTCTGACTGCCCTCCTCTTTTTCATCTTTGATGTTGCAGGCTAGCCTCTGCCGGGGAGCGTACAGTCGCTTCACACCCTACTAAAGCTGAGACACACACACCGGCCGCGCTAAATTAAAGCGAGCGAAACCCCTCTTGTCCGTCAGGCGAAACGAACAGCTGTCGACGGCCTCGTCGCACCACAACACTAACTAGTGCACTGTCCGAACACACAGCAGCTCCGTGTGTGTGTTTATGTGTCTGGCTTTGTATGATGTCACTGGTTATAATGGTTTACATCTGAATCAACCCCAGCCGTTACACTCCTGGTGTATTTCATCACGGCTTGTTGATCTGTCGCCATCACTTTATTTCCCACTGCAGAAGAAAACACAACACATCATGTTATATGACAAAAATATATAGATAATGCTTCTGATTGGTTTCCCCCAAAATTTGTTCCATTTAAAAAATAATATATATATATATATTAGAAAACATAACATATATATATTATTATACGTTTTTAAACAAATTATAGTTAAAAAAATTATTATGAATAAAATATATACATAAAATCAGGAGATTAAACACCCGATCATTAGAGAAAATCCTGAATAATCACATGTGAGTTGACTGAAATTAAATTAACAATTATTCTGCTTTTTCTTTTTCTAAATAATCTTACATTTATAAAAATGTATCTGTAATAAATTCTTAGGAATATAATACTAATATTGACTAAAACTGAAACAGATCTAGTCAGTAGGAGAATCGTACAAATACATCAAGCATGAAAAGTGTAATATCCCTGTTTGTTTGTTTATTTATTTGTTTGTTTGTTTGTTTGTTTGTTTGTTTGTTTAGACAACAGGCTAAATTCCAGGTGCGCTGATATTTCTCAAACATGAGCACATTTGCCTGACATGTGAGTTGTGTGTCATGAAGTCTTCCCTTGATTTCAAACACAAATCCTGTGCTAAAGTATAAACAGAAGTATAACAATAAATATAATATTTGGTTTCGCTAATTGCACAACATTAATGTTCATTATTATTACAAGTATTAGCCAGTTTTAGAGCCTTACACTCACTCTGGATCCCCAAAAAAGGTTTCCAGGTTAAACAGAAACACTTCCTCCACTCTGACCACATTCTGCAAACATTCTGACCACAGAAACCTGTTAACTGAGCGATCAGCTATTTTGGGATTAGAAATCACTGACACTTCAGACAATAATTCAGAATTCTTCTTTATTTAATTCTTCAAAATAAGAAAAACATGGCATAATCCTCTGCCATTCAGATATGCACAACCATGTGTACCTTCTCATTTAGCGTATAGAAGGTTTCGGTTAGAGCATGGAGTTTTGTAATGTTTTTGTGATTATTACATAAAACCAAAAAAAAAAAAAAAAGAGAGAGAGAGAGAGACATTTCCTTGAGAGTTTTGTCTATGCATTTTGTCTACAAAAGTCGGAACACCCAGGAATCCTTTCCATTAAATCAAAGTCTACAGTGGAACATTTCCCAGTTTTCTGCCCCTAATGAAGAACTGAATCCAACATGGTCATCGATGGACTCGTGAGTTGAAAGTGAGGAAGTAGACTTTTTATTTTATCGTCCCTAATGCTAGAACATCATACAGTAGGTGCTCAGTGGTCCTCAATATGGGCTCAAAAATGTATTCCTGGATTTATATTCATGTATTAGTTACAATTCCACTGGGGGCACTAAACTGAAAAGTGGGCCATTGTTTACTGTCTCCAGTTTTTGAAGACGGTAATTAAAAATAATGGTGTAATTGCTTCTTTTAGAAACCCAGTCCGTACTTTTAAAACTCATACGCACACTTACTCTGCCAGTTAAATGTTTTTGGACATTTGGACAGTTAAATAAGGAACAAATCAAAAACAAGTGTTTGGTCAAGTTCCCATTTTATTTATTAAATAAAAAACCTTTAACTTGCAGTTTGTTTTAATTTCATATTGGTACACTGAGGTTAGAGTAGGCGTTTTTGGTTTTGTTCTTTGGTCCATGCATTTTATTGCAGATTTGTCCCATCCATATACAGTGTGTGTGTGTGTGTGTGTGTATGTGTGTGTGTGTATGTGTATATATATATATATATATATATATATATATATATATATATATATATATATATATATATACACAGACACAGATTTATATATATATATATATACACACACAGATTTATACAGTATACTGTATAAGCTTATATGTTTATATTTTCCAATTCTGTATTAGTCGTTGATCTCATTCTGACCCGCATTAGCAGATCTTAATGAAGCTTATACACCTCACATGTTTGGTGTGTGTGTGTTTGTGTTGCTGACTTAATACAGTTTGATATTTGATTAAAAAGGTCTCCTTTACGTCTGCCAAGGAAAGCAAACATATACACACACACACACACACACACACACACACACACACAAAGTGAATCAATGGGAGTCCACACACTGCATAGCTCCCAAAAGCCCCTCAACTTCGGATTTAATTAGGCATTAAATCTTAACGGGCTAATCAATGCAGCGAAGTGCTCAGTGTAGCAAAAATCCTGCCTCTGTGAACCAGCAAATCTTCAAACGCTCTCGGCAGCAGAAGGACCAGATCTGGATCCGATCGGCGAACTGTACATCGATGCTTGTGCCGCATACCTTTTCATGTTTTTGTAATACGCCCTTGTCGACTTCCCCTAAGCACAAGTCATGCTGTATTTATCTTAATCAAGCCTGGTGGCAAGAACAATGTAGCAATTTCATTTGGAGTTTAATGTTTTATAGTCTACATCAGCTTACTAATGAGCTAGCTATGCAGCTAGCATGTTAACTAGCTAGTCACAGAATGTACCGATGCTCCATCCAACCCATTTTCAACACTTTTTGAACAATTTGGAATTAAAATCATGTCCGGTCACAGAACATTCTGGGTTCGTTTTTCTCTTGAAGTGCCCATTCCTTATCTAGAGCTCTTTGCAAAAACTTGATTCAATAAGGTGATGCTAAGAGAGCAGGGGAACATCGCAAGTCAATAATGATTTTATTATTTTATGAATAGCTTTAATAGTTGACTTGGGAAGGTGCTTGGATCCATTTCTTATCAATCCTACTTAATACCTACTTATCCACTGTACTAGTCTTAAACTACTGTTAAAACAGACTTTATTCTTTAAACAATGTCAATCAATGTGTGTTTTGGAGATTGTCTGTCTGATCTTCTTAATTCGCTTATACAACATTTAAAAATTCAGCTGATTTAAAAAAATAAATGCCATCCAAACAAACACTGCATTAAATAACTGGCATTTGAACGAATGAACACAGCTACAATACGGCGGACACGTTTCTGTGTAGTGGTCGGGGAAAGTAATAATAATAATAATAATCGTTGATGACTTTAAATTTAAACAAATTGAAATTCTAGTTCAAACCGGAATTAAACGCCCTGTTTACAGTCAATGCTACGACGGACCACCAGAATCGCTCGGCTTTGCTTGATACTAATAATGAAGTTGTACCAGGAAGCTGCAAGTCATGGGAACGATCATTTTCATGCAAGTGTGGTTTTTCAGTGCCACTATAACTGTAGATGTTATTGAGAAACAGCTGTACGAAAAAATCAGGATGTAGATTTTTCCTTATTTTTTCCTTAATGAAAAACCAAGAGGTGACGGTGGTGAAGGGAAAACGTACTGAGATGAAATGATGAGGAAACCACGGGCAGTCAGACCGCTGTAGAAGTCATAGAAGACTGAAGAAATGTAGTGTTGAGGTTTTCCAGGAGTGAGCAGATTGTGAATAAAATTTCAACAATTCTTTGCTACAAATCTACAGTATTAAGTAGAGATTAAACATTGAACCAATACGGTACTTTTTAAATATATACAAATAGGCTAATATTCTAATAGTTGGCAGCTTTTGAAGACACTAAGCAGGACTTAGATATATTGAAACTGTACATACAACGTACTCTAAATATGGTTTTGTTTTGCCAAACCCGAACAATAAAGATTCCCAAGAGCCTGAGCTGAAGATTTGACTGTTCACAGAATCAGGAAAACATTGACCTCGAGCCCAACAGCGCACCTTTACACTAATACTGAACGCATTAAGGATTATGATGAGTGAGCTGATCCGAACCCCGTCTTTTATTTTATTATGTATCCATCATTTACCCCCTGCGTTTCATAAATGAACCTTTCATACCTCAGTCCTTATAGCCAACTTTAAATGTTTTTTTTTTCCCTCAAAAATCTCTCTAAATTAAATAATTCAGAAAAAAACAAAAAAAAAACAATTTGTTCACCTCGATGTATCTTACTGTCCATCTTACAAGGAGCGAATCCGAATGAAAATAAAGCAAAAACGTGTTAGCAGTTTTACCGCTATATTACATTATTTCCAGTGTATGCCATTATTATACATGCATATTTACTCAAGGCAGCTGTCTTTCTGTACTACTTCACCTCACTTACTACACACATCTGTGCAAACCAAGGCTGCTATGTATTGAGCCATGAAAAAAAAAAAAAAATTATAATAATAAATGACATATTAATGTTTTATTTTAATATTTTCTTATTTGAGTGATGTACATTTTACCGTATCCTGTCCAATGAACCAGCAAACGGGTTTAGTTACTATGTTGATTTATTATATTGTTATTTTTCAGGAACATATTAAACAAAATATATTTCCCAGCTACAGTATATATGACTCTGTTATAAAGGCGACATATCAGCACAGGTATATGGTATGTACTAATCACCTCCTATGTAGAAAATGTATAAACTCTGGGTCTTTGGAAACGCTCTGCGATGCAGGCTGTCATGTTTACTTCACTATTATTATCAAAGATTCTTCTGAGAAATTGTTTAATGAAGCCTGTATTTATAAATCGCTGAGCTTAGAATTGTTCTACACTTCATAAGCAGTGTAGAAGAACTTGTACTATTATAAGTATTTTATAATGCCTTCGTGAAAATTTGCAGTGCGTTTGTTTTTTGTTTTTTTCTCTCTTTGTCATTGTCCCTTATTTATGTTGTTTTTTCAACCTTATTTTATCTGTTTGCTTGCATATTTTTTTTATTCAATGAGAAATTAAGATCCAAGCTTAATTATAAACAGTAAAAATACTTTTTTTAAAATTATTTATTTATTTATTTACCAATATAAATCATCAAATCGTTATTTGTCTTTTTATTAGTAGTATCACTCCACCTACAAACAATTATGATCTATCGATACATGCTTCAGAGAAAGTTTCAGGAAGAAATCTTTCTTGAAAAAAGCAAAAAGCAAAGCAGGCAAAAAAAAAAAAAAATCCAACATTGTGATGTGTATCTAGAGTTCTGTGTACATGCTGCATATACTGCTGATTCTATTATCACTCTTTTATATGTCTCTAATTGTCTGATGTATTTAAGTATTTTTTTTTCTTTTTTTTTTTTCTTTTTTTTTTTATCTAATACACATGTTGATCATATTATTTTCTTTTAGCTGTTTAAAAATTTGCTTCAGTGATCAACACAGTCCCACATCAGTTTCTTTTCACTGAGAGTTGTGATTGATTTTCCTTTACATATAGTTCTTAAATTATGTGTAAACTTCCAGTATTTTGTTTATCCCAAGAACATGTGATGTTTCTACAGTATATGTCCCATATGAAAGTGAACTGGTTGGACTTAGTGTGTGAATAAAGAGGTTACAGGACACAGATCACAGGCGTCATTACTCGTTAGTGTTTCATCAATTAACTTTTCATGGAAGATTTTTTTTTTTTTTTGCAATTATATAATTAACATACAAAGCTAAACATGAATATAAAATAAACATCACTTTCCCCCAAAAAATATTTTAAACGAAACTTTCCACACTTTCCATAAAACCACACTTTACATGAAACAACACTTTACACAGATTTACACTTGACATGAAATATGACTTTGCACAAAGCATCACCTCCCATGATGCAACATTTATGAAATACATGAAATGACAATTTACAGAAGAAAAAAAAATATTTATACTAGTCAACACTTCACATAGTGTTTTATCATTTTTTTTGTTTGTTTGTTTGTTTGTTTTAAAATAAAAAAGTTGAGTGTAAAGCAATGGCTTGTGTAAAATTCAGTTTTTATTGTTGTGTTTTTATTCCCTTTTTATTTAAATGAAAAACATAAATTTCACATCACTGTTTAAAAGAAAAGTTTACATGAAACTTCATTTACACAAAGATTGCTTTATATTTATATAAAACTTTCTTTCTTTCGTTTTTTCATTTATTTCCCCCCTCAAAAGCAGCTATATTGTTAGGATTTGGAGATTTATTTCTGTTGTTAGTTTTTACAGCACGCTCAGCTCCTGAGATTAGGACTTGGTCTAGCTGATGCATATGTACTCATGCTCCTTTTAATGAGTTGCTAAGATGTTTTAATCCCAAAATAAATATCCCTTTCCCCAAAACAACAATTAACATGAAACACTTTACACAAAATCTGACTTTTAATCCTCTATAGAGTTAATGTACCAGAGAGAAGATTATCAGCTTCATCTCATGTGTTTTATTTTTCAGTAAAAATTGTGGGACTAGAGAAGGAGTGCAGTGCTCGGCAGCAGAGGGCGACAGAGGACTAGTGGAAAGACCACAGCAAGAAAGCCAAGACCAGACTGACCAAAAAGCAAATGGGCATTTAAAAAATAAAAGTGAAGATGGAAATGCAGAAGAGGACAGAGCCCATTTTCACAAAGCTTTTTATTTTTCTATATTTTTGCTGATGCAGAAAAGTGTGTTTAAGAGATGTAAATATCCATGTAGACATCATGTCTACACAGAGGGGAAAATAATACTGAAGAAAAAATGCAGTCAGAGCGCAGCCGAGAGAAGAAGGCTGAGCTTTTGGCTCCGCCCACACCATCAATGTGAAACCGGTTCAGAGCACCCAGAGCCACACCCAAGGTCTCATGTGAACAACATCAGTCCACTTCCTGTGCTGTGATGTCACTCTGTCCTGTGCTTTCTATCCTATAGCACTTCCTGGATGCAACTCCATGCCCCTTTTTGCTACACCGACCTAAGAAATCCTCCAAGTAATCTTGAAGTCTTTCTAGTTGTGCTTCCACCATGTTTAAAGGAAACCCGCGCACAACAAGCTCTTTCAAATGTGGATTTGTGGAGTCTGGCTGAAACTCTTAGCAGTGTCACCATTTCTTTGAAACAAGGAGGAGATTAACATGGAGATATCAGACTTTCCTAACTCAGTCTCCCATAATGCAACACTGACTCCTTCTTATTAAACATGGCTGTCTGTCTCCTGCCATGCCACTTCTTCTCTGCAAAAGCTGCCCCACCCCTTTCCCCTTCTTTTCAATGAGGGAAAATCCTCATCTACTTACTCTTGCTGATGTCATGACTCTTTTCCTGTTTCTTAACCTCTTGTGGTGTTACGACCTGGAAAAGCCTAGAAAACTACAAAACTTACTCTATGTTCCAGCGCGGTTTAACACAGACGTATTGACTTTCCCTTCCCTACTTACCGTTTGCAGACATGCGTCTACCAAGACATCAGTCACAACAGTGCAATGCAGAAGCACCGGCCATAGGAAAGTATACATTTCCATTGGTAATTAGGTTTGAGCTGTATTTCAGACCCAAATCATAACAGAAAGATTCCCTGATTTGGTGGCATGTGTACAGCGTTTTCCTCTATCTCACCTCCAGCAGAAGCAGTAATGTAGTGCGTCTGTTGGAAATGAGACATGAGAATATGCTGTACTTTCCTCATCATAAAATCACGTGCAGGCAACGTTAACTAAGACATTTCAAGCTTTCTAATTATTAGCTAACTAACTGGTCCAAATGGGAGTTAAATGGAAAGCTAGTGCACTATGTACAGTAGGGTGTACAATCCCTTGTTGCACACACCTAGTAGTGCCCTTGATCAGGGGTTAGAGAGGGATTTGGGAATAACTTTGAAGTTAGTTAGCTTTGTAGCTTTAATTCCAAACCACTAAGAAGCAATTTCTAAAGAGACCATGTTTTTTTTATTTATTTTTTTTTAAAGATGGGCTAACATTTATCAGATTTATTTATTTATGTATTTATTTATTTATTTAGCTGAATGTGCTTCCATGACTGGTTTTGAATGAGGGTTTTGGGATTGGCTTTCGGGAAGTAACATCCCTTTTACAGTCCTGACATGTGCTAAAGATCTATACAATCACACACACACATACTACTCACAATAAGTTTGGGATATTGTTATTTACATGAGTGCTTTTCCTATTTGCTCTGAATTTTAATGAAATAAGTAAAAGTTCCCTTGGATATTACTAATAATGTATGAGAAGAAACACCATT
Organism: Clarias magur; assembly: GCA_013621035.1. Classification (NCBI taxonomy): domain Eukaryota; kingdom Metazoa; phylum Chordata; class Actinopteri; order Siluriformes; family Clariidae; genus Clarias; species Clarias magur. The sequence continues at coordinate 245,699 of QNUK01000587.1, forward strand.
TTCATTAGATTCATATTTATTACCCCAAAAATTTAGACAATAACAAGCATAGCCCCAAATAACAAAACGTGACAATGTCAGTAGCGGTGTTTCCACCATTTGCCGCAGTGACAGCTGGACAGCGACGTCTCGTGCTCCTCACTATCTTCCTGATGTTGTTCTGAGGCGATGCGTTCCACTCTTCCACAAGTGCTACACACAGTTCAGCCAGGTCACGTGGGGGTGAGGTACGATCATCCAGTGTCTGCTTCAACTGGTCCCAGACGGGCTCTATGAGGTTCAGGTCAGGGGACATTGATGGCCACCATATGAGACACTCCAACTTCCTGAAGTCGAGCTGTGGCAATTCTGCCACCATGTGGTGGAGCGTTATCATCCATGAACAGAAAGTTGGGGGTGTGCTGGTGGAATTGGTGGGTGATGATGGGTTCTATGATGTCTCTGAGGTAAGAACGTGCAGTGACTGAGCCAAATCTGTTTTGCACTGACTGGTGATTCCTGCCCAGACTGTTGCACCTCCTCCACCAAAGCAAACCCTGTGGACCATGTTGACCTCAGCGTATCGCTCACCTCGCCTTCTCCAGCGTCAGTGACCCGACACTCATCAGTGAACAGGACGGTAGACCACTGCTGCATTGTCCAGGTCACATGGTCTTGTGCCCACTGCAAACGTTCACGGCGGTGTCTTGGTGTCTTGGTGTCAGTGGAGTCGCCTGCAACGGTCGTCTGGCATTCAAGCCAAAGCGGTGGAGTCGGTTGCGAATGGTTTGTCTGGAAACCCAAGAACCCTCACATATCTTAAATGGGCCTGCAGCTGTGTGGCAGTTGCATTACGATGTCTGAGTGCATAGGTCCTTAGGGTACTGGTCATGGTTGCGGTCTGTCACTCGTGGGGCTCCACTCCTGGGTCTGTCATGAACTCTGCCAGTCGTTCTGTGTCTTGATTCAAGTCTGCTGATGACACTTTGAGACACACCAAGTTCACGAGCAACATCTGACTGCCTGCCACCGACCCGAAGGCGCGCCATGACCAGGTGGCGCTGCTTGTCCGTTAAGTGACGTCGTGTGTTCATGGCTGTTTGAATGATGAACTTGGAATGACTTACTGACAATACCAGCTCTTTATACCCACGAAATGATGAAATTGATGCCACATTGAAAAGGGTTGGCTCTTGGTATTGGCCCCAATATAAGGTGCACCTGTACACAATGAGACCATTACATGGAAAACACAAAATGAGGCGTGTCCATCACCCCAAAACAATTGCCTCCCTATCCCAAAAATGTCTGAAGTGAAAACAACCACCGTATGTATGACGTCCACTGAGTCTCTCAGAATATCCCTAACTTATTGTGAGTAGTGTATACACACACATATACACACACATATACACACACATATATACAGTGGCAAGAAAAAGTACATAAACCTTTTGGAACTTCATGATTTTCTGCATGAATTTGTCATAAGATGTGATCTGATTTTCATCAACTCAAGAGTATCGACGTGGGCAACGTGCAGAGACGTTGGCCAGTTCCAATAATGCCTTCAAATCTTTGGCTGTCACTCGGAGTTGTTTCTTTACCTCATTGATGAGGAGAAAACCCAAAAAATCTGAACTTTAATTTTTTGTTATTATTTTAGACACTGTCAGTACAATGTATTTGTACATGTATAATGTAATGTATTTGTGCTCCACTTAGATGAAGATCAGATCACAGTCTATGACAAGTTAACGCAGAAAACCATGAAGTCTCCTAAATTCTTATTATAACTGCTGTTATTTAAAGTGTATATTTAAAAGACATGACAAGATCACAACACAGTAAAATAACCCAAGATCATGCAGTATTTGCAGAGCTTTAATAACTCAAATGAAACTAAATACAAACAAAATATATTAATGCTTTGGCTAAATGATAAAAATCAGTATTATATTTGGTGGAATAACGCCGATTTGCATTGTGTTACAGCTTTCATGCGTTTTGGCTCTCCACCAGTCGCCACATTGCTGTTGAGTAAAAAAAAAAACAAACAGCTCATCTTTGCTTGATGACATTCCGGAGGTTTTCTGGAGTAAATTGCAGTGCTCTCGCATTTCTCTCCCCCCAAAGCTGTATAGATTTAAGCACTTTCTATGAAGTTCTCCCAGTTTTGATAAATTGGAACCTCTCTCTCTAAAAGTTCCAGATGTGAAATGAATAATCCATTAGAAAGCATGACATGCTCTTTACTAACAAACTTAGCATTGCAAATGTTGGCAGATTGCTGTGATGTACGTTGAAATAAACACTTAAGACGGCGCAGAACTCTGAGTGGGCGGAGCATATTCTCTCTTCCCTGTCAGTCACAATGAAACCGATCAGTCAGCACATTCCTCTACATGGTGTGTGATTTAGCACCACTGGTATGTTAAAGCAATGTGTTCGGCTGGTTTTATTAGACTCAAATGAACAATATATTATTCTTAACCCTCAAGTTGGGAGTCATCATGCGATGCCCATAGCAGAACAGCTCATCAGGCTAAATTGTGCTACTCAGTTGCTAGCCACCAATCAGTAGCGGAAAATAGATGCCATATATTTAGACTTGATTAGCTGATTAATGACTAATATAATAATAACTAAATCAGTGATAAAGTTAAAAATTAGAAAATGATTCAAATACCTGAAGGTCTCAAATGCTCAGCGAGTTTTCTTTGCGCCTTTAATGAATAGGACCGGCACTGCAGTGTGACGTCGGTGATGCGCGGTTAAAGTGGTGAGGGGAACAAGATGAATTGTGTTAAACAGCGCTAGAACACAGAACAGGATGATTCTCTTCATTAAAACTGTAATCCTCTGATGTGATGAGACTTTACCGCTGCTGTTGCTGTTTACTCTCTCTTTCAACAAACCAGGTACTTCCAGCCAGAAGCTAAGCTACACAATTAAATATATATATATGTGTGTGTGTGTTTAAGTGGTAAAATGAGCCCTGATTATATTATTATGATTATTATGATTATTATTATTATTATTATAAGTAGAGCTACTAATGACTTTTAACGAACTATTATTAAAAAGGTTCTAAAAGAAAAAACTCTTATATAAAATGCTTCCACATAGTGATGTTCCACACCTGACTGTTTGACATTTTGTCATTTTTATCCAAAATAAATTGTATAAAAGCATTTATGGGTTTTGATAAGTGTGTAAAGGGCGGGGTTAAAAGAAAATGAAGAAGAAGAAGAAAAAAAAACAATTCAGATTTTTTTTTTTTTGCGCTTTTGAAAACAGATGTGTGTGTTGTGAGTCTTTGATGATGATCTGAACATTGCGTGTGTGTGTGTGTGTGTGTGTACATAGAGTATATATTGTGTGTGTGTGTGTGTGTACATTGTGATACTCCCTATATCTCAATCATATATACATAAAATATGTATATATACATTAGCACACACACCACATACTTACTGAGACAGAGAGAGTAAAATCAGCTGTAGTATAATCATTAGTGTAAAATACACCTGGTTTACTCACACTTTCTCATCTTGACATTTAACACCAATTATTCCTATTTAAATTAACATTACATCCAGATTCAATTACTCAGTGTACATTTTTTTTTGTTGCATTTTTTTTCTCAGTAGTGACATTAAAGTATAGCCTGACATTTTAATGATTACTTTTGTAAAGTAGAGTAAATACATATTCAGTCATGTTGAAGTCAGTAACCCATTTCTTTTTCATTTTTATTATATGTGTTTTTGTGTAAGAACATAATAAAGATCTGATCCTAGTGGGTCACAGTATGAGGCAAATACAAACGGATGAACAACTACAACTAACTTTCTGTCTCTGTGCCATGAGTTATTTAACAAAAGAAGAAGGCAAAATGTGCAATACTAATCACCCCCCATGATTCAATAGCTTATTAAATTAAATCAAGCTATTGAAAGCTACAAGCTACTGAATCATGGGGGATACTTAGTATTACCTGCACATTTTTATTTACATTTACCTTTTTGCTATTGAATTGGCTTAATTTTTGTTAAAATAAATAATTGCACAATGAAAAAAGTCATATTTTCTTGATCGTCTGAGGTTGTATTGCCTAAAACCCGCTATAATCAGATGCTTTTAATATATTTTTACACTTAAAACACACACTCAAAAGAGGGGCTACTAACTTTTGAGCATCACTGTACAAATAGACGGGGGGAAATCCAAAATTCATATTGCACATTCGATATTAATCATGTATGAGTGTGGAGTGACATGATCATATTTCATATTAACAATGTAGAAATTCTTAATGTAAACTGACCTGGATTCACAGGTTCACTTCCTCATTGGTGTAATTAAATGTAATCTGGCCAAAAGTGAAGTATGTTTTGTCCCTCTTGCCCCAGAATGTCGGAGAAAATACATAAAACACATATTGACTGGATTCCGAAAAACATATGATTAAAAACATTATTATTATTATTATTATTATTATTATTATTATCACATCCCTAAAGAAAAGTAGTAAGTAAAATGTTTGGACCTGAGGTGTAAATGTTTGTTCTGCAGAGCTTTACACTACAGCTGTACCACACTTTGGTTCTGATTAATATATTTATAACCTTATATATATATAAACTCATATATTCAGATTAATCAGAATATGTAACAGCGGATCTAAAAGTAGTGCAGCTGCACATTACAGGCTCGTACTGAGCATGAACAGGGATTATTATTGGCAGATTTATTTATTTATTTTAAATGTTGAAGTTTGGTGTGAGATGATGGCAGTGATCTTGTTATTCTGTAGCTTTATGGGGCTCTAAATGTGAAGGAGGTGTCTCTCTTTCAGTTCTTCACTTCTTTATGATGCCTCATATTCAGGGTAAGTGGGAGAAATTGTGGTAAATGAAAAATATGTATTTATTTCTGGCTGAATTCTTCAATCATACTCTAGCTCTGTGTATGTGAACTGAATGAAGTGTTCAACATTTATGCAGAATTTAAAATCCCCATAAGCCAGTGTCAGTGTACAGCTCAGCACATAATCTGAGCACAAGTACAATGAGAGAGAGAGAGCGAGAGAGCGAGAGAGAGAGAGAGAGAGAGCGAGAGCATCCCCTCCTGTTCTCTGGTGTACAGTTTGTTCATCTTCTCTATTTATCATAAATTCTGTAAATACAGCTCTCCTTTTCTCCTTCCTGTCCTTCTCAAAGTGTGTATTTTGTTCTATATTGATAAACTTTATTTATAAGGATTTATAATAAAAAAGTCTCTCTTTTTGTAAATGTTCATGTTAAATAAAAAGTTACAAATGCAAAACTATGTAAATGGATATATATATTGAAAAGTAATATTTCTTTTTTTTTCAGTGTCCCTTCATCATTTGGTTTATGCCTCTGTGCTCTAAACTTTGTGTTCTTTCTGTAAAATGAAGATTTCTATTTATTAAGATGCATCATATTATTATTATTATTATTATTATTATTATTAAATAAGCTTGTCTACATCATGCTTGCGTTTGCTGTTTGATTATCACTTCACTGTGCAGCATGAAATTAACTTTATCTGATTTTTTACAACGCTTCTTTAAAAAAAAAAAAAACCATGGACTGTAAAATAAATAAAGGTCATCCAATAGACAAAATCAGAATTTATATCAAGTTAATTTACACAAACTGTCCACCAGGTGTCGCCTGTTTATCACAATGTTATTTTTTATTTCTTTTCTTTAGTCCACAGCATTCAGCATTTAACACAGTTGTAAACATCCTGACCTCTTGAAAAAACAGATGTGTTGCTCTGTATAAATACATACATTTACTTTTTAAAAATAAGTTATTTCATTATAAAAATAACCGATTTACCCACAGAGATCTTTACTCACTAATGTTAGACGATGATAGTGAGGTGCTGCTCTGTGATTATAGAGAGAGTCAGGACTTTAAACAGAATTAGAAAAGATTTTCCCTCTACAATGTAAAATGCAATATTAAATACAGTTAGAATATTCTGCCACAAGAATATGTCCCTTCTCTGGCTTATCACTATAAAGTGGATGGAACATATATTGTGTTAAAGTTTCCCTGATTAATGGTGTAACAGGCAAATTGAGGAAAACGTATACCCTTCCCTTTCCTTACAGGCACTTCCTAAAACATGATTTTGAATTTAAACATAAAAATAAAATATGCATTTGACTCTACATTAAAACGCATGACGTAAAAACAATTACAAAACGTACGCATGACGTACAAAAACAAATTCTGTTACAACGGAACTGATATATGACAAAGAACAAAGAAGTGAGATTACAGAGGATGATTCATGCTTCATTCTTTACTGTTCAGTGGGAAGTGTGGAAACACGACACTGCTCCTCCGTCATCACCAGATCTCAAAGCGCTTGTCAGTTTGGAAAGGCTGTTTATCAGTAATGCTGTTGTTGAAGAGTCTACAAACAAACAAACAAAAAGCTTTTACAAAGAATGACATCGTATTGTATTATTACATTATGCAGACACTATATGGCCAGAAGCTATCTGTGCATGTTTAACATCTGTTTCCAGATTCACTCCTTCTTTGCTGTTATAATGAGCTCCATTCTTCTGGGAAGTTTTTCCACTAGACGCAGGAGTGTGACTGTAAGGATGTGTGTTCATTCTGCTACAAGAGTGTTAGTGAGCTCAGGCAGTGATGTCAGGATGTCGAGGAGGCTCCAGTTCCAGTTCGTCCCAAAGCTGGTCAGTGGTGTTGAGTTCAGTCAGGACTCTGTGCAGGACCCTGTAGTTCTTCCAGTCCACCCTTAACACACCATGTGTACATGGAGCTGGCTTTGTGGATCTCACAGCGGTGTTGTCACGCTATTATCATGTTAGGGTCTCTTAGTTCCAGTGAAGTGAAACTGTAATACATTGGGAGATTCTACACAGTCGTGTGCTTCCAGATGTGTGGCTCCTGTTTGGTATCTGGGTGTGAAGGTCAGGGGTCTACATACTTTTGGTCATGCAGTATATTGGATATACTGTACATTTATGTCTGTTTAACTAATTTGATGTTCAGCACTGGGATGTTTCATTCTGTGCATCATTCTGCTACCGTGTGTTCATCGCATAAAATTTCTCATCATAAATGTAGCCAAAATACTTTGAGGAAAATATGATGAAGATGAAAAGGATGCACATTAAGTAGGAACGTACATATCAGTATCAGCCAGCTAGCAGATGTGCCGTGTCACTTTGTTTTATATATATTTATGACAGAAGGGCAAAAAAAGGAAAAACCATTTGGCCATATACTGTAGTGTCCGACATGTCACTTACTTACGTAATATTCATTTCTTCTTTATAGGACTGTTGTATAAAAGCATCATTAGTGCTGCTGTACTGAATATAATCATGGCTGGGGTTTGAAAATCAATAACCTAGAGCCTGAGCCCCCTGAGCCTCCAGTCCTACATCTTATATTCAGTATACATACATTTAATATATTCTTGTAAAAATAGTTCCTCTTGAATGTAGCTCAAGCTCACAACTTTGATTTTTCCGAAACTTGCTGTTCAGCACCTGGTGATGTTTCCTCAGTCGTCTTATTATCAACATTAAATGTGTTATTTTCACACACAGCTGGGTAGCCGGTTATGGGAAGCTATTAGGGTCAAACTTGGTCATGTGATTAATTTGCATAAAAAGATAGTAAGACGTTAGCATTTCTAAATTCATCACATGCATTATTGCATTTATAGTGACATCCCTAGTTTACATACAGTATATGAAAGCTCTGTATAAACACACACACACACACTTACCGAACTGTCTGTATGTTGCTGTTAGTCGAAACAACTGTGTAGATTCTTCCTGCTAAACGATCATCTATGGCATTGTGACTCAGGCTAAGAACAAGAACACACACATGATTATTATTATTATTATTGTGCATAATGTCATCACCATAATTTATTATTTATTTTAAATCACAACCCAAATGTTGTAATTGGAATAATATTGTTTTTGTAGAGAATGTCTTTGTCACACTTCCATGAAAGTTGAAGTTGTCAACGGCCTTAAAGACTCTCCATTTGTACAGAATACATCCAACAGTAGAACAGTGAAGTTTGGATTGTTTGGACTCATAACCGTTTACAGAATGATGAGCAGCAACAACTGTTTCTCTGAGGTCACGACCTATGTGCTTTATTCATGATGTAATGTAGACACACAGCCGAGTGCTTCACACCGAACTGGCAAAAGTCTCACTGCTTGATGACTGATTCAATCATTTCATTTGTAGCATCCAGTTATTTAAGTAGGAAGGGTTCATAATTTTTCCCCACATGAGTTCTGAATGTTATTTTACTTTAGGACTTTAGTTTACTTCATATTATTTTATTTGTTTTATTTAAGTATTGGGTTTTTTGTTTAATAGAACACACACACACACAGCATACTCACTCCAGGACAGCTGCTTTATGCAGGTGAGGTAACAGCAGCTCCAGGCCGTGATCAGAGAGCTGGCAGTGGCTGAGGTCCAGTTCAGAAAGACCTTTACAATATTCCAGAAACAGCGCTAGGGATCTACAGGCCTGGAGGGCCAGAGGAGTCTCACTGAGGTCCATCTGTCCATCCAAAGCATGTGAGAGGGACCTAATACGCCCCGAACAGTCTGATTCATTCACCACATGGAGAAGAGACAGGAACCGGAGCAACAGAGCTTTACTACAGCTGAGGAAGAACAAGAGGGGACGAGAGAGAAGGGGGTCACTTATAAACCCTTAATACACACACATGTATTCTAGTAATAATTAGACAATTATTGGACATTTATTAGCCAAATGATTTAAGAATTAGCCAATGAGTTTATACTAGATTCAATGCAATATGGAACTGGATAGAAATGTGTCAAATGTGGTCAAAACATCTGCTCCACTGACTGATTTAAAAATTCATCTTCTAAACAACTGATCATCTCGTTTTATTTTGTCTTAAATGATCTCCTGTATGTGTCTCACCGCAGTCTCACAGTATGCAGAATGAGGAAGAACATGCCCACTCCAGTGTCCTCCACCTCACAGTCCTCTAGAATGAGCTCTGTAAGTCGCTGAGAGTTCAGGATGGCGGTGCTGATGTCTCGACAGTCCTCAGTGCTCAGGTTCAGAGTGCAGTCCTGCGTTTCTGTGCTCAGATCCAAACCAGTGCTACAAGAGAAGTCCAGTCTGTTCTGCAGAGCAGAGAAAAGTGCTGCTGTTTCCCCCTGCTGGAACTCAGAGGTACTGCAACAGTGGAGCAACTTCAACAACAGGAACCTGTCAACACTGAGAGCAAGAAAAAGAAGCACTTCAGTTCAAAACCCCGTTCCAGAAAGCAACACTGTTAATTTCAGAGGGAGGGGTTACTATTTTACCATTGGACCATGTTCATTACCTAAACATTAACAAGTAGTTTCCAGTATTTTTGTCCCGAGTTACCTGAGCTGAGAAACTCTGTTGAACAGAGGCAGAATCTTCAGCAGCTCCCCCTCAGGTATGGAGGTCCACAGCAGGCTCAGGGAGACAAAAGTACAGTGTTGGAGGGTGAAGCACAGGGCAGTACAGTGGGAGGAGTCCAGCTCTGTATTGTTCAGGTTGATACAGCTATGTGTGGAACTCAACAGTCCAGACACACAGTGAGCAGAGCCAGTCTCATAGATCTCTCTGATGATTGAGAGCAAAACCCTGGGATTCAATCTGTGGAGGTTTCAAACACATTAATCTTTACATTTAAATCTAATAATTATTTTTCATTTAATGCTAGATAATGTATGAAAGAGACCATTCTAGTTTATCACCACTTCTCCAAATTGTAACGTTGATTAGCACTTACCATTATGAGGCTTAAAGCAATACAACTTAAAATGAATATTTGAAAAAAATATGAATAAAATACAGTGGAACCCTGGATTGCGAGCATAATTCGCTCCAGAAGCGTGCTTGTATGTCAAAACACTCGTATATCAAATCAAAGCAAATTCTGATGACATGCGAGAATCATATATGTTATAATAAACAGTACCAGGACCACACACATTCAAACATAAAATGAAAGATGCTTTACACACATACACACAGTCACAGTGTTATAGTAAACAGTACATGCGCATAAGGATGTTGATTATACGAGTGAGAGACGATTACCCACAATTACGCAGTGTGAGAGAGAGAGGAACCATTGGCTCAGTTGTGATCACGTGACATTCGGCGTCAAAACAAGAAGTAAGAACATGATACTTGGTACTCGTAAATCAAGACTCGCACGTTTATCAATGCAAAAAAATTTTAAATAAATTTGCTCGTCTTGCGGGACGCTCACTGAATTACTCAATTTTATTTACTGTAATAAAACATGACATCTCTTTCAGCTTTGAAAAATGGTTTCTGAAAGTGGATTATCATGCAAAATGGACTTTATTAAATAATTAGCTGCAGTTTAGGAAGCATACTAATAAGTTATTTTGATTTGCTAATATTGTTATGAAATAAATTATTCAAAAGTAAATAAGGAAAAATTGTAGCGTGTAACTGACTTAATAGTCCTTAATTTCTACTGAATATTTAAAGAAGAAAAGTAAATCATTTAAAAAAATATATATTAGGCATCATGATATTTAAATGAATTAGAATACATAAATTGATATTGATATAAAATGTTCTTAATTTGAATTGAGATCTTGTATTAGCACCAGAACTTAGAAGAAACGATTTAATATAATATATAATACTTGTGAATGTGAATGTTACCTTTACGCATTACATTTCTACCTTCTTACCTTTTAAACTGAACTTCAGACAGTAGAGGGAGAATCTGTCTGGTGTGTTTATACGTGATTTCACTCTTTCTGATGTTCACGCTAACACGGCAAACTCTCTGCTGGAGAAAATGGATAAGCTCCTCCCATCTGAGAGAACAGGAAGTCAGGTCTCCTCCCACCTTCTTCAGGAAAAATTGAGTCAGGTCTCCATCCTTGTCCGCATACAGCAGATCAGTAAACTGCTGGAGAGTCGCTTTGGATAACCTACACACATACACGTCATGTTTTTTTATTTAAATACTGACCAGGATTATATAATGAAAATGTAAACTGTACACTGACCTGATCTTTAAATTCCCAGGATGACACATGAGGCTGATGAGAGAGTGAGCCTCCATGCTGCACTCAGTGAGGTTCACACAGTGAACAGTCCAGACGTTTAAGAGGGAAGACAAACTGCTCAGAACTCTGAACATCTCTTCCTTTGGCTTTAGTCTGTGATGGTCCAGACAGAGCTCCTCAATGACCAATGATCCACCAGCTCTCGCTGCTCTCACTGCTCGCACGAGCCTCCCTAACACACGGTCACTCAGGCTAGGAAACAATCACACAAACACACTCGTAAATGGGGAATCACAGTGCAGATCAATCTCACTAAAGCATGTCTGACTTTAATAACATTACTTAGACCGGTGTGAAAATGAACAAACTGACTGATGACACGTACCAGAGTTTCTGTAGGTGTGTGTTATGTCTGAACAGAAGTCCGGCCCCTCTGAGAGAAATGGCGCGGGGATTCAGAGTGAGTTTGAGTTTGGAGTCTGAGAGATTCAGCACTTTCCTCACAGCTCTGCACTCACGAGTGGTTAAAACCCAATCTATAGTGAAGGTGAAGTCCATGGCAGAGAAGAAAGCTCTCACCAGGTCCGTGTCTTCTGCGCAGTCAACAACTGCTTTACTTAAACGTGGAATAAACCTTTCTTCACATCTACAACAGACAAGTTTAATGCAAATAAATAAATACATAAATAAGTTTGTGAATTCTTTTAAATTAAAAATATATTTCTGCATAAATGTAATCTGAAAACTCAATAAATTGATCCCAATGAAACAAATTATACAAAAACACTATAGATCTTAGCTCTATAACATGTAGATGTGCTCTACCCTTGGAGTGAATTTTACTAAATGGCTGCTTCTTGGTGTTGTATTACCGCCGTTTGTGTATTACAGCAGACTGGTGAAGGCCACATCCTCTCTTTAGAAAGGGATTTTTTTCAGCCTGGTGAACACAGATTACTCTGTTTCTTGGGTCCTCAGTAATTTTAATAGTAAGACTTTAATAGTCAGAAAATTCATGCCTAACTGCATCTGCTTTATCAAAACACCTGATTATAAATGATATACATTAACAAACCTTTTTGGACAAATATATTTAATGTTGGATAATGTTTTAGAATTTAGATGAACGTCTGATCACATTTCAGGTCATATTCATACAGAAATATTCACTAATTTTGTGGTGACATTGTAGATAATAAATACAAATCCCTGACTTTACAGTTGAATGCTGGGTAAATTAATATGTGTATACTGTAAGGACTGGAAGGTATTTGAGATTTAGTTTATTAATAATGTAGACTTTTAATTTAACGTAAATTAAAATTTTAGAGTAAGTATCTTAGTCTCTATTTAAACCAAGAACATACAAACATATACATACACACACACACACACACACACACACACACACACACACACACACACACACACACACAGACACACACACAACGTGAAACCATGTTGTAATGCTGTAAGACTGTGTGTGTGTGTGTGTGTGTGTGTGTGTGTGTGTGTGTGTGTGTGTGTGTGCGCGCGTGTGTGTGTAGTGTCGTCCTGCTCTGTATTTAAACAATTAGGTTTGGGGCAGGGGTACCAGTAAAGTGTTTTGTGTATAAACTCACAAATTTGTAAACTTACCTGAGGTGTGAGATGTAAGGCAGACACTGAAGGAAACTCCTCACTTCACTCTCTTCATCTGAACAGTCTATCAGCACCACTGGTTTCTTCTCTGTGTGGAGTTTCAGCACTTCTAGGAGGAGGGAGACTTTTCTCTCTGAGAGATTTATGGACCAGACTGGAGGACCTGACTGGTAAACTGGGAGTAATACTGGAAGGACACTCCTGTCTGTTTCACTCTCATACTGCTTCACACGGGAGAACAGATCCAGCAGGAAATCACTCTGTCTTACTTGGAATCCATGAAACTCTCCACCATAAGGGAATGTGTTGTATCTACACACTGATGTCAGCAGCTCAGTAAAACTCTCTCCTTCATCTGATTGACAGTCGACTGCTGTGATGATCAGATTCAGCATAAACTGGCTGGATTTAGAGTCTGGATGAAACCTGTTTGTAAGAAAATGCAGACATTGTAAAAGTAAGTGGGATGTAAATAAAGACATGGTGAGGATCATCACTTGTCCTAATTGACTAGTGCACATGTGTCAGTAAACAGTGTAGTGAATGATCTCACTGCTAATTCATTTGGAGTTCACATACGAGTAACAGACACCCTGCTGTGTGTCGTCTGTTTAGTCCTGATCTCTTCTCATTTTAATAGTGAACTCCCCAGGTGTTATTGCTCCCCCTGCTGGTTAATGTTACAGTAACAACAGGTGCAGAAACTAATCACACAGAGGTGTTTAATTTCTTATCACTACAGTTACAGGTGAGATTTACCTTCTGCTTTTATTGTTATTACTATAAACTACTGATGTAGTAAATGATGAGCTACCGAACACAGGACTTTGGGGAACTGATGAAATGATCCAGATGTTTAGACATGAATCAGACCTGGACTGTAACGAGGCTAGTTAGATCAAGGGTCAAGGTTCAAAAGGTTAAAGGTTAATATTTATTAGCTAGCTAAATCAGATGGAAGTGTTTTAGCATAGACTAGTCTGGATAAAAATCACTGTTAATACATTTTAACAAAGAGGGAAAATTCTGTCTCTATTGAGTTTCAAAATTTTTTATTTTCTTTATTAATATGTAAAAACATTAAAAAACAAACATTAAAACAAAAAGCAAGAAAAGAATGCAAGAAATTAAGAGATTGTGTGTGTGTATGTGTGTGTGTGTGTGTGTGTGTGTGTGTGTGTGTGTGTGTGTGTGTGTGTGTGTGTGTCGTCCTGTTCTGTATTTAAACACTTGAGTTGCAGGTGTACCAGTAAAGTGTTTTGTGTATAAACTCACAAATTTGTAAACTTACCTGAGCTCTGAGATGTAGGACAGACACTGAAGGAAACTCCTCACTTCACTCTCTTCATCTGAACAGTCTCTCAGCTCCACTGGTTTCTTCTCTGTGTGGAGTTTCAGCACTTCTAGGAGGAGGGAGACTTTTCTCTCTGAGAGATTTATGGACCAGACTGGAGGACCTGACTGGTAAACTGGGAGTAATACTGGAAGGACACTCCTGTCTGTTTCACTCTCATACTGCTTCACACGGGAGAACAGATCCAGCAGGAAATCACTCTGTCTACTTGGAACCATGAAACTCTTCACCACTGGGAATGGTTGTATCTACACACTGTGTTCAGAAAACTTCATCTGATTACAGTCGACTCTGCGATGATCAGATTCAGCTAAACTGGCTCTGGAGAAACCTGCAGACACATGTGAGGATCATCACTTGTCCTGTTCCTAGTGCACATGTGTCAGTTACAGTGTAAAAAAATCTCACTGCTAACAATTTGGAGTTCACAACGAGTACCCTGCGTGTGTCGTCTGTTTAGTCGTCCAGGGGGGTGTTCCAGAAAGCAGGTCATGAACGTACCTCTAAGTTTAGAGTAAGTTAGTGGTATCCTCAACTTTCGGACGGAGGGAATCTCAGGTATGTTTGTACCATAGCACTTGCTCTCACAGATAACTGCTTTCAGCAGCTTATGTTCCAGGGTAAGGAAATTCCATGACGTGCGTGAAGGCCTGTGGATGTATTATACAAGGTTTTTTTGAGAGAGTTATAAGACCATGTGGTTAATTTCCTATGTTATTTAAAGAGTGTTATTAATTTCAAGGAAATCGTAATTTACTTTAATAAACTTGTCATTTGCTAATGCTCAAAGTATTAAACACACTGAGTACTTTAACATTGCAAAAGGTCAAAAAATTTTTACTTTAGTATTCAGAACAGAAATTACATTTTCAAGTTATGCAACAAAATGATATTTTAAGTAATCATAAATACTTAAATAAAAGGAAATCTATCGTGGTATCTCTGCCTGCCATGCGGAAGATCGATCCCCAATAACAATTTTTTAACTTCAACAAGTTCACAAACTAAAAATTTGATAGTTCTGTGGAAAAATCATTACTTAAAAAAATTATGTGACTGATTCAGTGTACATATTTTTAGGTTTTTTTTTTTACTCAGGGTGTAAAATGTGGGTGTAACTGCAGAGTGTCGTTTGGCAGTTTCTAATATGCAGTACAATGCACGATTTGGACATCTTTTACTGACTGCACTGCAATAACTACTGCAAAGGACTGCAGTAATCCTGAATATAATGCAAAATACCGCGGACTTGCTTAATCCCTGCAGCTACTGCAGTAGTTGTACTGCTACCTAAAGCTGAAAAATTCTTACAGTTTCCTAGGCCTAAATACAGAGTAGTGAATAGGCACCTACAACAAAATTATTGCTTTCCACTATTATTTAATAAAAAAAAATCAATAAAGCAACACACTTAAAACATTAAAAACAACCAAAATCAGACCATGAAAGATTTTAACACTTAGCAACATTACTGTTCAACAGAGCTGATGCTAATTATATTGCTGTAAATCAGTGAATGACTGGTCAAGTATGTGAATATATTACAAGGCTTGAGGCACACACTGGAAGCCTGGAGAGGTTTGACGTCATTCTTCAACTTTGTTTGAATAAACAGTTTCACCTTCCCTTTTTCACTTTAAAGGCATTTTGAAAAGCAAACAGCAAGACAAATATTCATTACAAGGTGTGTAAAAAAAACACATTTGAATAATTAAAATGAAATCATTCCATATATACTCAACATTACATGTTTTACTGAGAAACGATCTATTTCTGTCATTATGTCCTAAACTATTGCTAAATAATGGCTCGAGTTTGCTGTTTTTGATAGCAACCCTGTTAATTAATTAAGATTTCAGAATGTAATGTGAATGTGATGACTCTGGCATTGGTTTAGAGATTCAGATTTATAATCACTCTGGTTGATTATATGTGGAATGACGAAATATTATTGAAATATTAACTCAAGTTACTCACCTCTAACAGCTGCTGTTTGTTGGGCTGGGAGGGTCCCCTTAGTGCCATGTGTGGAGTTTGAGTGTTTGCGGATTCTATTAACAAAAGACAACAAATAAAGCAAATGCTTATCAAGAAGAAAACTCAGAGAAGTGTTTTGTTGTCCGAATGAGCACCATTGGATTCATAAAAAGAAAGTGGACCATTGGTAGACTGTGTGAGATTTTAGATAATCCTGTAATATTTTATCAGGAAAAATCCAACCACACCTTTGTTCCACAGAGTGATGTCCACCTCTTGACGTCTTTCTGAAATATGAAGACAAACAAGTTTAACAATGACTAAGCAAAAATATAAATGTGTTCTAAAATTTGTTTTTAGTAAAGGAAAATAAAGGGATGAGAAGAACTATGTTTCCTACCAGGAGTGAAGTCTGCCCAGGGTCTAATGCTGACCTCTTGGCCTTCTCCCTCTTCCCCTTTCCCAGAGTCTGCTCTGAGGTGATCAGAGGAACACTGGAGAGGAACACAGTCCTCCTCTCGATCTTCTCAGTTTGAACAGGGCTGATGGACGACTACAGAAACAAACACAGGACGTTTACAGCCGAATCATTTTCACTCACATTGTGTAGTGTTACACATTAAGAAATCAACTCGCACTTATATGGTCTATAGTTAAACTGAGCTATACATTTACAACTGAATCCAATGCTAGCAGCGGGCTACCTCAGGTTAACCTAGCTAGCATGCTAACGGTATAGCGGTTAACATTAGAAAACACGCACACATTTAGGACAATGCCATTAACACCGTATAGCGATAGAATACAATAACTAGTTAAATAACTTTATATATAGTAAAATAATAAAAGTGACTTAAGGTCCCACTCACCACTTAACTGAATGATGTGACAGGGCCATCGCTCAGGTGCGGCTGTGTTCCTCCTCCACAAGACGACACGCCTTTTCTAGATTCTTCCAACTCGACAAGTTTTCTTGGCTGAACTTTGAAATTCTCATCATGATTTAATTCTGATATGTCGCGAATGTGTACCGTTTTATCAATAATAAAGTCTATAAGATAGTTATAGTACTCCATCCTGTCTGAGTTTCTCAATAACGACATACACAAACCGTTAGTGTCTCTTTCTCGGCGTTTATGAGCTGTCGGTCAGCTTCTCTAAATGAACGAGAACCGTTCTGTTTGTAAAACCATTCGCACAGTATGTCTGGCACTTAATCGGGTTTACGGTGTGTGTAAAAAGTGTTTAAGTTGTCAAAACTCAAAAATTTGTAATCAGTTACATCAATTTTTTAAAGTGATGATGTTTCCAATTTTAAGTAAACGGAACTATACATTTTTGAGTTTGTTGAACTTGTTGCAAATCAAATAAATTGTTGGGAATCGAACCCGGGTCTTTCACACGCCAGGCGAAACAGTTACCACTGAGCCACCAGCACTCTATAGAATTTTAAGTTGGTGGAATTTTAAGGTGACAGTTACTGTTAAAATATAAAAAAGTTCTGAATACTCAAAAAGGTCTATTAATTTGACCTAATTGCAATTATTTAAGTTAACGGTACTCAATGTGTTTAATTACTTTGAGCATTAGGGTTTACAGTGTATAATAAAAGGGAAGCCGATGTCAAACGTGAAATCGGCGATCCATTGAAAATGTCTTTATGTAGCACCGTGCACGCGCATTAACTCTGGGTAACCAGTAGGAGGTTGATTAAACTTACTCTTCTCAGGGATTTTGGAACCGACATACTCAAGGTATGCGGGTTTGGGGTAAATCAACCCTGAGGTTAAGTTTTACCAAATGGTAAGTTAACCCAGCTTTCTGGAATACCCCCCAGATCTCTTCTCATTTTAATAGTAAACTCCCCAGGTGTTATTGCTCCCCCTGCTGGTCAATGTTACAGTAACAACAGGTGCAGAAACTAATCACACAGTGCTGTTTAATTTCTTATCACTACAGTTACAGGTGAGATTTACCTTCTGCTTTTATTGTTATTACTATAAACTACTGATGTAGTAAATGATGAGCTACAGAACACAGGACTTTGGGGAACTGATGAAATGATCCAGATGTTTAGACATGAATCAGACCTGGACTGTAACAAGGCTAGTTAGATTAAGGGTCAAGGTTCAAAAGATTAAAGGTTAATATTTATTAGCTAGCTAAATCAGATGGAAGTGTTTTAGCATAGACTAGTCTGGATAAAAATCACTGTTAATGGGACCTCCGGTTAGCAGCCACATGGAGTAGATCTGTTAGAGAGGTGCTCCGATAATTTCGAATTTCTTCACTCCCTTTTTCGTTTCTAAACGTTAGATAAAATCTTTAGGAAACAATAACTTTGTACTGTACCCCACGGTCATCTATTTTCCACTTATTATGGCTACCAGGAGTGTTAAAACCGGGAAAAGAGATGACACTGCGGCCGCTCTAACAGTCGAGGCTATTTCTGCGCTGTTAGACAAACACCGTGAAGCACTAGCGGCTGACTTTAAATCCTCGTTTAGTTTACTGGAAAGTAAACTAGACAAAATTCAGGCCCAAGTAGAGGACCGTGGTCAGCACTTACCCTCATTAGAGCTCGCTACAGATGACCTGAGCCAGCGTGTGAGCGAGTTGGAGAATATCTGCTCCGGTCTTCGGGAAAATAACTCGAAGTTAACGGCGAAAGTCGTAGACCTAGAGGGCCGGAGCAGGAGACAAAATCTGCGTGTCCTGGGTCTTCCGGAAGCTACGGAAGGTGGACTCCCTACCGAGTTCTTTTCTAAATTTCTGTGCGAGGTGTTTGGTAGTGAAACGCTGCCATCCCCGCCTGAGATTGACCGAGCCCACCGTGTACCTGCATCCAAACCCGCTTCAGGACAGAGACCTCGGCCCGTCATTCTCCGTGTGCACCGGTACCAGGTCAAAGAGCTTCTGATTCGAGAGGCGCGGCGGAGAGGGAAGCTGGAGTACCGCGGTCAGCAGGTTCGCATCGTGGAAGGCTACGCTCCTGAAGTTTTAAGCCAGCGAGCCGAGTATAGAGACGTTATGACGGAGTTATACCAGCGTGGACTCCGGCCTTCTCTTCTGTATCCAGCACGGCTCCGGATCACTCTCTCTACCGGACAGAAGAAGTGGCTACGCTCGGTAGAAGAGGCGCAAAAACACGTAGACAGCTTACCGAAAACACCGTAGAACAATAGAGTTAAAATTCTATTTCAGTACACAACTACAGTTCTCAGGAAAGTATCCATTTTTTAAAACTTAAATCCAGTCATGTTTACGTTTTTCCTGGTAAGAGTACTGTGTTAAACTTGTGTAGTGGTTATCATTATTTTTTATGTTATTATTCTTTCTATTTTTAATAACGTGTGATTTATATGTTTGTTTTCTAGAGTTACAATGTAACGTGGGAGGGTTGTTTTGTGTTTTTCTCTCATTAAGAGATTTCAGTGTTGGAGTGTAGAAATGTTTTATTTATATATTTAATTCTTAGTTTATGTAAAGTACGTCAGAGCAGAAGATGGGGTGGTTAGCGGCAGAAAGATTTGTCGGGTGAAATCATGGAAAGATGGAAGAGCTTGCTTCTTTGTTTTTTAGCAGCTATCTTGTTTTGTTTGGGGGCAGTGGGATGCGGGGGGGAGGGGTACAGGGGGGAGGGGTATGGGATCTCCAAAGCCAGTACTATGTTAGTTCTGTGTACACAGTGTATGTTTAATATGTTGCTCTGTGCTTTACACTTTTGTTTTAAGGCTGACGCCAGGCATCTCAGTATTATTTATGGTTACCTACCCACATCTTCTATCAAGGAGAATGAATAGTTCTTTAAACTTTGTGAGCTGGAATGTTAAGGGTTTAAACCATCCGGTCAAGAGAAGGAAGGCGCTCTCACACCTTAAACAACTTAACACTGCAATCGCCTTTTTACAAGAAACTCACATTCGCAGTTCTGATAGCTCTCGCCTTATGTCGCGTTGGGGAGGGCAACACTACCACTCAACCTTTCAGGCCAAAGCTAGGGGCGTCTCAATTCTTATTAATCCAAACATTTTTTTTGAGCACCATAATGTTATTACTGATATACAGGGTCGCTATATCATTGTTTCAGGGAAATTATTTAATACTAATGTAGTGTTGGCTAATTTATATACCCCTAATTATCCTTCTTTGAACATTTCTTTTCTGCTTTACCAGATCTGGACTCACTCTCTCACATTTGGATCCATCACTTGACAGGTCATCGCCCAATCCTACACCACTGAGTAAATCTGCCACGCCACTTCAGTCCCGTCTCTGCAGCTTTGGTATCTCTGACATATGGCGCTTCCTTAATCCAAAAAAGAAAGAATACTCCTTTTTCTCACATGTTCATCACATTTTCTCCAGAATTGATTATTTCTTTGTAGACAATCAACTGATCCCAATGGTTAATTCTTGTTCTCATCAGAGCATTGTGATATCGGATCATGCTCCAGTTGTTATGTCTATACAACTCCCTGATCTCCCTCAAATTAGAAAACATTAGCGCTTTAATTCATCATTACTGATAGATGATGATTTTATTAAATTTATGGAAGACCAGATGGTTTTTTTCTTAAACACAAATGAAACACCTGAAGTGTCACATTTAACCGTTTGGGATGCTCTGAAAGCCGACCTCAGGGGACAGATCATTTCATACACTGCAAATATGAAAAGGAAGGCGTATAAAGAACGAAAAGATCTGTCCAACCAAATTAAAGAAATAGATCAGCAGTATGCTCTGCTTAAAAACCCGGATCTGTATGAAAAACGGGTAGAATTACAAACTAAGTTTGAACTTATTTCAACACATGTAATTGAAGGTCAGTTATTAAAGAGTCGGAGTCAATTTTACATTCACGGTGACAAATCTGGAAAACTTCTAGCCAATCAGTTAAGAGGATTTAGAGCACAGCAACACATTACAAAAATTCGGATGGAGGATGGTACCATTACTAACGATCATTCTAATATCAATGATGCATTCAGAAATTTTTACTCTCGATTATATACTTCTGAGTTCCCGAAGGACCAGAGTTCAGTGGAGAAATTCCTGTCTCGACTAGATATTCCAACACTGTCCCCTGAGTCTAGATTAAGATTGGAAGAGCCCATATCACAAGAGGAAATGGTTTCAGCCATGACATCACTGCAGTCTGGTAAGTCCCCGCGTCCTGACGGCTTCCCTGCAGAGTTTTTTAAATCATTCTCCTCATACCTTGGCACCACAACTAGCTTTAGTTCCATCTGAATCTTTTAAGCAAGGTAAGCTGCCTGCTTCATTTAATGAGGCTCGTATCACCCTTATAGCAAAGAGAGATAAAGACCCGACAGAGTGCTCTTCATATAGACCGATCTCTCTTCTTAATGTGGATGTTAAAATCCTTGCTAATGTCTTAGCTCATAGATTAGAGAATGTTCTACCCTCAATTATATCTGAGGACCAGACCGGTTTTATCAAAAATCATCACTCTTACTTCAACATTTGGCGCCTTATGGACATCTTGTACACACCATCAGAGGGGATCCCCGAGTGTGTCCTTTCTCTGGATGCTGAAAAGGCTTTTGACCGTGTGGAATGGGAGGATTTATTTAGGGCTTTAGATAAATTCAATTTTGGTCCAAGTTTTATCACTTGGGTTAAATTATTGTATTTAAGCCCGATTGCCTCAGTTCGGACAAATGCTCAGCAATCTCAACCATTCAGCCTTCAGCGGGGAACTCGTCAGGGGTGTCCTCTTAGCCCATTACTCTTTAACCTCGAGCCATCGAGCCACTGGCAATCACATTCCGTAGTTGTAGGGAGATATCTGGGATTTGGAGGCAGGGAAAGGAACATAAAGTGTCCCTTTATGCAGATGATCTTCTACTTTTTATATCAAATCCATTTTCTTCTCTGCCACCTTTGCTGTCATTGCTAAATGAATTTAGCTATTTTTCGGGATATAAATTGAATTTGCACAGTATTTTCTGCTAAATAATACAGCACTAACAACAGGAATGCAACACCTCCCTTTCAAGATAGTGAAAAATCAGTTTACCTATCTTGGTATTACAATTATAAGGAAACATAAACACCTTTTTAACAAAAATTTTATTGGGTTGTTGAACCAAACACAAAAGGACTTGGGGCAATGGACACCACTGTCCATGTCCCTGGTGGGCCGCATTAATGCCATTAAAATGAGTATTCTTCCAAAATCTTTATATCTGTTTCAGTCTGTACCTGTTTTTATTCCCAAATCTTACTTTGTTGCTTTAGATTCAATTATATCATCTAACATTTGGAAAAGTAAACATCCTCGATTGAACAAGTCCCTCCTTCAAAGATCTAAAAGAGACGGTGGCACGGCTTTACCTAATTTTTGTTTTTTCTACTGGGCAGCAAACATTCGATGTGTCATCTTTTGGGCATATTTTCATAACCAACCTAATCGCCCTGTCTGGTTGGAAATGGAACTAAACTCTGTCAAAGACCTCTCTGTTTCTGCACTCCTTGGATCTGCGCTCGTCATCCCCTCAATTAAATCAATCAATAATTCAGTCATTAGGCATTCAGTGTTTCAGGAATGGTACAGCAAGGGCATTAAGTTTTGCAAAGATCTGTTTGTTGATCATAGGTTTGCATCATTCGAACAGCTTTCTGAAAGGTTTAACTTACCTAATTCTCTTTTTTTTCAGATATCTGCAAGTAAGACTCTTCATTAGCTCATCAATATCAAATTTCCCTGAGGCTCCTGATGCAAATATTATAGATAATCTCCTCTGTTTGTCCCCACTGCATGAAGGCCTAATATCCAATATTTATGGTGGACTGATGGGTTTGAGTCACAACTCTTTGAGTAAAATCAAAACTGCTTGGGAGAAAGACCCAAATGTGACAGTGTCAGATGATACTTGGAATTCAATTCTCAAGCTTGTCAACTCCACCTCCTTATGCGCCGACACTCTTTATTACAGTTTAAGATTGTACACAGGGCTCATTTCTCCAAACTCACGCTTTCCCGTTTCTACCCAGACGTCGATCCTTGTTCTGATCAATGTAAAAGCGGAGAGGCGTCTCTTCTTCATATGTACTGGACATGCGTGAATTTGGAAAAATTCTGGAGGGATGTCTTTAAAACCTTGTCGTACGTATTGAAATGCAATCTTGAACCAGACCCTCTGATTGCTCTTTTTGGTGTTACTGGAGAGGAAGATAAGCGTCTAACTCCAGCTAAACAGCGTTTGATGTCTTTTGCGACACTACTGGCCAGGCGTTCTCTTTTATTCAAGTGGAAGGACGCCACCTCACCCGCTCGCGCTCAGTGGCTCAGAGATATTTTGTCCTGTTCATCCCGGGAGAAGATTCACTACTCAATCCGCCGTTCTGACTTGAAATTTCAACAGGTGTGGGGGCCCTTCCTTCGCTTTTTTATAGTATAGTATAAATATACATTTATAGTTTGATTCCTTTCTTATTTAATATTTATTTATTTAGTCTTTTTTGCATGCAGAACCTAAAACTTCCAGCTCATTTATTATTTATTTAATTTTTTTCATCTCTCTCCTTTTTTAAATATGCCTGGCGTCTAACCTTTCCTATACAGTATATGTATAGCTGGCTTGGAGTCAGGGAGGGGTGGGGTGGGAGGTATAGGGCTTTATTAGGGGGCTATAAAATATGTATTGGAATGTTGCATGTTTACCCTGTTATATCCCTTTAAAATCAATAAAAATATTGTTGGAGAAACAAATCACTGTTAATACATTTTAACAAAAAGAGGGAAAATTCTGTTTCTATTAAGTTTGAAAGTTATGCATTTGTCATAATAACAATTAAAAAGAAAAAGTAAAAAACTTTACTTTGGCTACCATTAACCAATAATAGTGTTTAGTCTCAGGTAAAGTCAGATTCATGTCGGGGAACAGAATTCAGCAGGAAACTGATCACAAACACTAGTGCTGTGTGTATAAATCAGCAGCAGGTGAAGTTTCAGTGCTACATGTTTCCATCACTTCAGTACAGCCTCTGTCTCTAACTGATATAAACTCATTGTTTATTTTAATTATTTCATGTTTATTGTATAAATTACTGTTATGATTTATGTCGAGGCTCAAACACAGGATTCCAACCTCAAGGAAAAGTATTTAAATACTGGCTGAATGACCTGTTAGTGATGTAAACCATTTACTATTGCTACAAACACACACACACACACACACACACACACACACACACACACACACACACACACACACACACACACACACACACCTGACTCACCAGTGCTTCAGTACACTGTATGCATTCACCATTTTTTGGCTATGAAATTAAAGATAACTGTATGTGTGTGTGTATCTACCATAAAACATAGTTCTCCTTTTTTTCATCTCGAAACAAAGTTGGAGACACGCTTTGACATGAGATGAAAGAGAGGCCTTGTGTAACCTGCTGAGCTCTGAGCAATATGTGTGTGTGTGTGTGTGTGTAATAATAATAATAATAATATCATGTCAACTAATGTCAACTAATAATATTCAATATTAAATGTGTGTGTGTTAATTAATGCATTGCTCTGTATTTAAACACTTAGGTTTGGAACAGGTGTACCAGTGAAGTGTTTTGTCTATAAACACATGGACTTTGTAAACTTACCCATTAAACCAGAGGTGTGAGATGTAGGGCAGACACTGAAGGAAACTCCTCACTTCACTCTCTTCATCTGAACAGTCTCTCAGCTCCACTGGTTTCTTCTCTGTGTGGAGTTTCAGCACTTCTAGGAGGAGGGAGACTTTTCTCTCTGAGAGATTTATGGACCAGACTGGAGGACCTGACTGGTAAACTGGGAGTAATACTGGAAGGACACTCCTGTCTGTTTCACTCTCATACTGCTTCACACGGGAGAACAGATCCAGCAGGAAATCACTCTGCTCTATATAAGAACATCTCATCACTGTCTGCACTGTGTGCTGGATGTGTTGTGGTTGGTGTAGAGCTGCTTGTAGACACAAATCCAGTAGAAATGTTCTACATCTCTCTGCTCGTTTTTTCCGTCCCTGATCAGAGCCAAACCTGGAGAAACGTGAAAGACTCACATCAGTACAGGATACAACATTAGCAATGACTCACTCACATGTCCGCACACACACACACACACACACAGACTTTTTGTTTATTCTTAGACATTTCCAGCATGTATCAGACGTCCAGAGAGACTCACACAGGTGTCGTGTAGTTTCTGTCTTAAATCCTCTGATCTGTTAGAAACCGTAACTGTCACTAAAGTGTATTTTTCTCACTGAGTGAACATATGAAGGATCTGTTGCTACAACTCAGAGTGTGTGTGTGTGTGTGTGTGTGTGTGTGTGTGTGTGTGTGTGTGTGTGTGTGTGTGTGTGTGTGTGTGTGATAGTAACAGAAAGCCATCTACACTACTGCCTTTGAATACAAAGTGAACATATTAATAAAAAACAGGAATGCATATTCAGTTTGTTTACTATTTAAAGATGCACTGTGTCCTGAGATTTCAAGTCCAGATTTGATTCTAAAAACAAATTCATGAAAACTGCTATCATTTTAAAAGAAGATATCAACTTTAAAATGATTGTATTTAACTTAGGCATGCAGGCAGCACGGTGGTGTAGTGATCAGCACTGTCACTGTTGGTTTCTGAGCTTAATCACAGTTCTGCTGTGTGATATCAGTCTGAGTGAGGAGCAGAATTAAGTCCAGTGTCTCTGTCTCAGTGTGATGGAACCACAACACGTCAGACTGAGATTCATGTTTAAGCTGTAAATACACTCTAATAACTGAGGGACTGTCATTATAAACGTATATGAAATAAATGTGTGTGATATGATTAATTAGACATATTGTCTCCTCAGTGTCCATGTTTTGTTGTTTTTTTTGTAGAAGGCTACAACATTATCTCATGGAGCAATTTTTATGGATGAAGTTATAAATCTTTATATAACTCATTTATAACTGACAATCTTTAAACGACGACTCAAGACAAATCTGTTTCTCCAGTACTTGGACTAACACCATCACCATCAAAAAAATAAATAAATAAACCCGTCACAGTTGTGTTTTACTATTGGCACTTATTATTGACCCAGTTAACCCAGTGTAAGTATCTATCCAGTGATGTAAACACTTTTTGTAAGTCGCTCTGGATAAGTAGGTCTCGTCTGCCAAATGCCTGAATGTAAATGTAAATCAGACTCAGTCAGATTATGATAAAGAAGAGATGATTTAAAAATAAAAGACTAACATGAGGGTAAATGGATGAGGTGATATCAGGCACTGAAATAAAGGTGTAATATGAAGAGCAGGACACAGAGCTCACACACAGCAGTGTAACGATGCAGCGTGATGCTAAAATGTGAAGATGTTCATCACTGAAATGTACAAATTACATCATGGAACTCAGCTCTCTATTAATTATACATCTAATACATGTACACAGTCTGACCAGCAGAGGGCGCACTCTACACAACTCAGAGTTACACTATACAGAGAGCACTGTGAGGTGTGTATAGAGATTAAATCAAACTTCACTCAGGCACACACACATCAAACACTTGCATACACACATATGAAACAGTCACACACACACATGTATACTACTAAGTGCTCAAACAACTACATATGAAATGCACACACACACACGCACACACACACACACACACACGAGTTATGAGACACACACACAGTACATGACACATGACTCTCAGTGTAAACGGACCTGCCGCTTCATTCTCTCTGATTAGTCATAGCGGTTTTTAATCAGACTGCTATTGGACAGTTTAGACGACGGTGGGTGATTTATTTATCACCACCACAGTATGGAGGGTCGGGACCGAGTGAATGGAGTCACGTGGGATTCTGATGAGTTACGTTATTGTTCATATTAGTGAAGGCGAGGAAAACTCACTCACTCATCATCTATACCACTTAATCCTGTATTCAGGGTCATGGGGGGCGGAGCCTATCCCAGGAGACTTAGGGCAGGAGGCGGGGTACACCCTGGACAGGGTGCCAATCTATTGCAGGGCACACACACTTACACTCACACACTCATTCACACACCACGGGCAATTTGGGAATGGCAATTAACATAACTTACATGTCTGTGGACTGTAGGTGGAAACCGGAGAACCCGGAGGAAACCCACCAAGCACAGGGAGAACATGAAAACTCTATGCACACAGAGACGGGAATCTAACCTGGCTGGGGATCGAACCCGGACCCCTGAGGTACAAGGCGACAGTGCTAACCACTACACCACTGTGCCACTGGCGAGGAAAACATTTTGTAAAATATGAATTGCTTCAGAACCGACATATTAGCCACAGATCAGAACCGACATATTAGCCACAGATCTCGTGCTTGGTTTTTTTTGCCAGTTGCAAATCATCACCCGCTGCAATAGTCAGACATGATTCGGACAGTTCTGAATACATCACCGCCTTCACAACGCTTTGTGATTGAACTGTTTAAACCACAACTAGCAATCAGGGAGAATGAAGCGGCAATTCCGTTCATACTGAAATGACTTTTATTTATAAACGACGCATATGTAGTTGTTTGAGCACTTAGTAGTATACATGTGTGTGTGACTGTTTCATATGTGTGTATGCACGTGTTTCATGTGAAGTTTGATTTAAGCCCCATACACACCTCATAGGCAAGGCAAGTTTATTTGTATAGCACATTTCATACACAATGGTAATTCACAGTGCTTTACATAAAAGAGAAGAAAATAATGATGAAAAAAAAACAGTTAAAAATATTAAATAAACATACAATAATGCAGTCAGTTCGGACGTATAGTAGCACAGCGCTCATTCAATAAATGCACAGCCTAACAGATGAGTTTTAAGTTTAGATTTAAATGTGACTAGTGTTTTTGCACATCTGATAACATCTGTAAGCTGGTTCCAACTGCAGGCAGCGTAATAGCTAAAAGCGACTCCCCTTGTTTTGTGTGAACGCTTGGTATTTCTAACTGGCTCGATCCTAATGATCTGAGTGTCTGTTAGGTTTATATTCAGTGAGCAGATCTGCAATGTATTTAGGTCCTATAGGCCATTGAGTGATTTATAAACAAGTAAAAGTACTTTAAAATCTATCCTGAATGTTACAGGCAGCCAGTGTGAGGACCTGAGGACGGGTGTGATGTGCTCAGATGTTCTGCTTCTAGTCAGAATTCTGGCGGCAGCGTTCTGGATGAGCTGCAGCTGTCTGATGGTCTTCTTGTGAAGGCCGGTGAGGAGACCGTTACAATAATCCACCCTGCTGGTGATAAAGGCATGGACAAGTTTCTCCAAGTCGTGATTGGAGACACACCGTCTAATTCCTGCAGTGTTTTTGAGATGATAGTATGCTGATTTAGTTACTGCTTTGACATGACTACTGAAACTAAGCTCTGTCTCCAGAATCATGCCAAGATTCTTAACTTGATTTTTAGTTGTTTGACCCCTAGAGTGAAGGTCTGCATTCACCTTCAGAGCTTCATCTTTGTTTCCAAATGCAATGACTTCAGTTTTCTCCTTGTTTAACTGAAGAAAATTTTGGCACATCCAGCTGTTACTTTCATCAATGCATTGGCAGAGGGAGTCTATGGGGCTATAATCATTTGGAGATAAGACTCGGTAAAGCTGGGTATCATCAGCATAGCTGTGATGGAACCAAATTGCCTTTCTCATTATCTGACTTAGTGGGAGCATATACAGGCTAAACAGGAGCGGTGCAAGAATTGAGCCTTGTGGGACTCCGCATGTCATGGACGTCCACTTAGACTTGTGCTCTCCTATATTCACATAATAACCTCTCCCTTCTAAGTATGACCTGAACCATTTGAGTACCATCCCAGTAAGCCCGACCCAGTTTTCCAGTCTTTCTATTAGCATGTTATGATCGAGAGTGTCAAACGCAGCGCTAAGATCTAGCAGTACCAACACTGATATTTTGCCAGAATCAGAATTTAAACGAATATCATTTATTATCTTTATGAGCGCTGTCTCTGTACTGTGATGCGCTCGGAAGCCAGACTGAAAACTGTCCAGGTATCCATTTGAGTTTAAGTGGTTGTTCACCTGATAAACGACAGCCTTTTCAATAATCTTGCCTATAAAAGGAAGGTTTGATATTGGTCTGTAGTTATTTACTATGGAATTATCAAGATTATTCTTTTTCAGAAGTGGCTTAACAACTGCAGTTTTCAAAGAGTTTGGAAAAGTCCCAGAGAGAAGTGAGGTGTTCAGCACTTCTAAAAGATCTGTTTCCAAACAGTCAAACACACTTTTGAAAAAAGATGTGGGAAGTGTGTCAAGGTGGCAGGTGTGTCATAGAGCGCACGCTGGTCACATGACCACTTTCTTTCATGGAGAGTCTGCAGCATTAACAGGAACAGAGTTTGGAGCTGTTTCTGATTAAAATGACGCCTCAGGCTCTGATACAGAACTCTTTATGTTTCACTCCATCATTTCCCACATCAGACACTTCATTTATTCAGTCAGATATTTGGAAGGAAATGGAACAATGTATTTATTTATTTATTTTGAATATACTGTGTAATAGTAGGACATTTTGATTACAGTATTAATCCACCATTCATTTTATTTAGACAAAAATACACATCTGCCTTTTCCTGTTTTTAAATCCCTTTATTCACTGTATAATCTAACAAGGTGCCCTGAATCCCAACACTTCAGGAAAAGTCAAAAATTAGAAACAAAAAAAAAACTTTTCTAACAACAAGATTAAACAAATAGAATAAAGGCAGAGTTTAAACTGGTTGGTCACATGTCAGGACTGACAGCATAAATAAAAAATATTTTGTTTCTTTTTCAGAAGCAGATATTTTACTGTACAGTTGTGATATTTATCTGCAAGAATATTTATTTTCAAAACAATTATATTATTTAGGTAACATTTACATAAATGAGAAAACTGTAAAAACTTACCTATTAAACCTGAGGTGTGAGATGTAGGGCAGACACTGAAGGAAACTCCTCACTTCACTCTCTTCATCTGAACAGTCTCTCAGCACCACTGGTTTCTTCTCTGTGTGGAGTTTCAGCACTTCTAGGAGGAGGGAGACTTTTCTCTCTGAGAGATTTATGGACCAGACTGGAGGACCTGACTGGTAAACTGGGAGTAATACTGGAAGGACACTCCTGTCTGTTTCACTCTCATACTGCTTCACACGGGAGAACAGATCCAGCAGGAAATCACTCTGCTCTATATAATAACATGCCCTCACTGTCTGCATTACTTGCTGGATGTGTTGTGGTTGGTGTAGAGCTGCTTGTAGACACAAATCCAGTAGAAATGTTCTACATCTCTGTTCTCTCTCTTTATCTCCAGGATTAAAGTACAACCTGAAAAAAGGGAAAGACTCACATCAGTACAGGACACAACATGGAGAATCTCTCTGTCGCTCTCTCTCTCTCTCTCACACACACACACACACACACACACACACACACACACACACACACACACACACACACACACACACACACACACACACACACACAGACACACACACACACAGACACACACACACAGACACACACACACAGACACACACACACACAGACACACACACACACAAAGACACACACACACAGACACACACACACACTCAAACACACACACACACACACACACACACACACACACACACACACACACACACACACACACACACACACACACACACACACACACACACACACACACACACACACACACACAACTGGACTCCTCTTTTGTTTTTACTTAAACATTTACAGCCTGTGTCAGACGTCCAGAGAGACTCACACAGGTGTTGTATAGTTTCTATCTTAAAGCCTTTGATATGTTAGAAACTGTAACTCTGGGTGTGTGTAACTGTTTCTTACAGAGCGAGTGCTTCTTTCTCGCTCTTGTTGCACATTTGCACGTGGACTTTAAGCTTTACGTTTTTTAGGTTTTGTTACTTTATATTGTTAAATTTATGTTGTCAGGTCAATCTGTCTCGTCTCCGCTAGCCAGCTAACTAGGCCTCTTAGTTAGCTAGTTAGTTTTTCTGTTAACTTACAGTACAAAGCAAAAGTTTGGACACCCCTTCTCATTCAGCGAGTTTTCTTTCTTGTGTTCTTTCTTGTGTTCTTCAGCCCAAACGCGTCTCTTCTGCTCGCTGCCTGTCCTTAGCAGTGGTTTCCTAGCAGATCTTCTAGCATGAAGGCCTGATTCACACAGTCTCCTCTTAACAGTTGTTCTAGAGACGTGTCTGCTGCTAGAACTCTGTGTGGCATTGACCTGCTCTCAGGTGTCATCACCAGGGCATTAGGGGAAACCGAGTCCTGAGTGCTCTCAGGTTGATATACGCGGATTTCCCGCCCTGAACATGCGCACTACTGATGAATCGGGGGGAAAACCATTCAATGTTTACCCAGAGTGGTTATATTTACATGATTATATATTTAGGCATTGTCTGCATATTAATAATATATTTATATGTGTATATATTGAGGAGTATGATTTTGTAGAAATGCTGTTTCTGTTTAACTGTCTCTAAAATGTGTGTGGGTAAAAAGGGACATGGTATATGCAGTTGGGGATGGTATATTTCAGGAGGGCTCCTACATATAAGGCTATCATCGGCTGAGGCCAAGGGAGGGTTGTTGGTTGGAGTAGATGGGAGTAGAGGTAGAATTTGTGATAATTGAGAGAGCTGAGTTGGAGTGTACATTTTTGTATATATTTTGTAAATTATTGTTTGGTTTCTTTATTATTTTATCTCACTTTTTTTGTACACTGTTTGGACCACTTGAGCACCTTTTTTTCACAATAAACACCTGTCAGCACCAAAGTGCTATTGTGGTTGAGCCATCACTGGACTTTTTGCCAAGATAGGCAGTAAAGAAAGAACCCCAAGTAGGGTCGGTGACGCGACATTGCAAAGCATCCGTGACATACTAGCTGAATGACCTGTTAGTGATGTAAACCATTTACTATTGCTGCACACCCACACCTGACACACCAGTGCTCCCAGTACACTGTACATTCACCAGTTACCTGTAAATTAGAGATAACTGTATAACTTGCATTTATCCAAAGCTGTATAGCCACAGTATTTGAGTGAACTGTTAGTGTCTTACGATCCGCCACGCCTACTTCGCTCAAAGAATGCAGGCTGCCTGTCAGTACCACGTATTATTAAAACTACAGCAGGGGGCAGAGCTTTTTCTTACAAAGCCCCAAAGTTATGGAATAGTCTTCCTGTTAATGTTCGGGACTCAGACACAGTCTCAGTGTTTAAGTCTAGGCTAAAAACCTATTTATTTAGCCAAGCATTTTTGTAAATACATTAACCTTAGGTAAAGGAGCAGATCTGGGGGACTCATGGACGTAGAGTTTTCTGGTGAACTGGTATGTTTAGATGCTGTCCTCCCCACTCTCATTGTTCACTCAGGTTTGTTGACGGTGAGGTGATTGGTTGCTTTACATCTCAGGGAGCCCTCATGTTTGTGTTTCCTTCTGGCTCTCCCTTTTAGTTATGCTGTTATAGTTAGTCCTGCCGGAGTCCCTGCTTGCACTTTGCACTAAATATACATTCACCTTATACATGTTGACTGTGACCAGACCTAACTGCCATCTCTCCTTATTTTCTGTTCTCTCCTTTTCTGCTCTCTCTCTCTCTCTCCCTCTCTCTCTCTCTTCTTTCCCTCTCTCTGTCTCTCTGTTGCGAGCTATACATCCAGACCCCTCTGCCCTCTGGAGCCGTCTAACCCGTCCTGGAGTCCTGCTTCTGGTTGGAGATCTCGTCGCATGGATGCCCCGTGTGGTCTGCCTGGATTCGTATGGTAGCTGGGGATGGTTTCCATGAAGACTGTCTTATCATCGATTGATGCTCTGGGGACCTGTGACTTCAGTTGTTCGATAGCTCAGGACTGGAATCTCCTACAGTCTACCTGAGCCTCCAGGAACAAACTGGACTCCTTTTAATTTTAATTTTAACACATCTCCTGTTACACTGAACTTCCAGTACACATTATTATGCTGATNATTGAATGAATAACGTCTTTGTTGGAGCCGTAAAGTAAATTTTGGGTGGATCTCTGTGGTATTTGACTTCATTATTACATAGATGTTAATGTAACCTTTTTTGTGACATATCTGTGACATATTTGTGACTATTGGCTCACGTAAAGGTCATAGGTCAGTTTCATATGTTTACGGTAGGAACCATTTAGTGTTTGATTTATTAGAAGGAAGGAAGGACTCTGTGTTAGACAGTCTTTTGATCGTTCTTCGAAACCATATTTATTTTGAAGCTTGAAACGTGTAAATAGTTCTTAAGTTTAATTTGTTGAGTGTCTTGTATACAGACAAATGAAGATTAAACTGATACACTACAAGATTTGTGGTTTTACGCGTCAAATCCTTGTGCCGGTCCTTATGGAAATGGCGAAGAACAGGAAAACATAGATCGCCTTAACAGTCTCTGATGTGGGAAATGACGAAGTGAAGCATAATGAGTTCTGTATCAGAGCCCGAGGCTTCATTTTAATCAGAAACACAGCTCCAAAGTCTATTTCCTGGTGATGCTGCAGACTCTCCATGAAAGAATGTGGTCATGTGACTAGTGTGTGCTCTCTGTATAATTTACCTCTGAGTTATCCAGATTACGCCCTCTGCTGTTCAAACTGTGTACATGTATTAGATGTGTAATTAATAGAGAGCTGAGTTCCATGTTGTAATTTGTACATTTCAGTGATGAACATCTTCACATTTTAGTATGGAAGCAAATTAGCATCATAATTACTTGAATTATATCAGCCTTTGAAAAATACATTTTGAAATTTAATTACTGTTGAATTGTGAATTTTGAAATTTAAATACTACTGAATTTATTAAACTGAAATATTTGACTTTAAAAAGCAACATCTTTGAATTTAAGTGCTCTGAATGTCACACGAAATTTTCAACAATCCATTTCAACTGTGAAATTCAGATAGAAAATTCAAGCTTGGAAATTCAAGCACAAATTCAATACAGGAAAAGCAATCGAGCCAGAACGAAATACGTTCGTCAGTCACGTGACCCAGGGAAGCGGACGTCTTCGATACCGGCTCCCAGTGAGTCTCGCTACATGGTGGAGGGCAGCGGCTCGGTAAGTGCACCTGCAGTGTGTTACACTCATTATATATATTATCAGATGTTTTAGTCATTTTACTGTGATAAAGGAATTTAGTCAAAGTTTAGTTAAAGTGGGGCTAGTGTTCTGTTCTGTACACAGAGAGAGAACTAATACATGGCACGTGCTGGCTTAATACTTTTGGCCACCACTGTGTATCTCTCTCCCGTGTGTGTGTGTAACAAACATCAGTCTGTGTCTCATGCTCACTCGCCCCACTTTAACTAAACTTTGACTAAATTCCTTTATCACAGTAAAATGACTAAAACATCTGATAATATATATAATGAGTGTAACACACTGCAGGTGCACTTACCGAGCCGCTGCCCTCCGCCATGTAGCGAGACTCACTGGGAGCCGGTATCGAAGACGGCCGCTTCCCTGGGTCACGTGACTGACAAACGTATTCCATTCTGGCTCGATTGCTTTTCCTGTATTGAATTTGTGCTTGAATTTCCAAGCTTGAATTTTCTATCTGAATTTCACAGTTGAAATGGATTGTTGAAAATTTCGTGTGACATTCAGAGCACTTAAATTCAAAGATGTTGCTTTTTAAAGTCAAATATTTCAGTTTAATAAATTCAGTAGTATTTAAATTTCAAAATTCACAATTCAACAGTAATTAAATTTCAAAATGTATTTTTCAAAGGCTGATATAATTCAAGTAATTATGATGCTAATTTGCTTCCATACTAAAATGTGAAGATGTTCATCACTGAAATGTACAAATTACAACATGGAACTCAGCTCTCTATTAATTACACATCTAATACATGTACACAGTTTGAACAGCAGAGGGCGT
Organism: Clarias magur; assembly: GCA_013621035.1. Classification (NCBI taxonomy): domain Eukaryota; kingdom Metazoa; phylum Chordata; class Actinopteri; order Siluriformes; family Clariidae; genus Clarias; species Clarias magur. The sequence goes on from QNUK01000587.1 coordinate 280,763, forward strand.
AATCTGGATAACTCAGAGGTAAATTATACAGAGAGCACACACTAGTCACATGACCACATTCTTTCATGGAGAGTCTGCAGCATCACCAGGAAATAGACTTTGGAGCTGTGTTTCTGATTAAAATGAAGCCTCGGGCTCTGATACAGAACTCATTATGCTTCACTTCGTCATTTCCCACATCAGAGACTGTTAAGGCGATCTATGTTTTCCTGTTCTTCGCCATTTCCATAAGGACCGGCACAAGGATTTGACGCGTAAAACCACAAATCTTGTAGTGTATCAGTTTAATCTTCATTTGTCTGTATACAAGACACTCAACAAATTAAACTTAAGAACTATTTACACGTTTCAAGCTTCAAAATAAATATGGTTTCGAAGAACGATCAAAAGACTGTCTAACACAGAGTCCTTCCTTCCTTCTAATAAATCAAACACTAAATGGTTCCTACCGTAAACATATGAAACTGACCTATGACCTTTACGTGAGCCAATAGTCACAAATATGTCACAGATATGTCACAAAAAAGGTTACATTAACATCTATGTAATAATGAAGTCAAATACCACAGAGATCCACCCAAAATTTACTTTACGGCTCCAACAAAGACGTTATTCATTCAATCTGTCAGGGGGGCGGGGCGGAACGAGGTGAATCCAAGCGCAGATGAGTGACAGCAGCGTTAACCAGGAGAGCGTTCGGAATGCGGAAGCGGAGGTCAAATACCGGGAGATCAATCAACGTAGCGTCGAAGCCAAATCGTAAAGCAAGCGCCGTAGTCGAAAAAGGAAGCTTTAAATCGGTAACCGGAGAATCAAGCAGCGGAGCGACAATCCAACACACGTAGACTAAAGCCGTGGTCAAAAGAAAGGAAGCGAGAGATCAAAACCGGGAGATCAAAAGAACGAGGCGAACAAATCCGAGGCGAGAGACAAAAATCGAAAACCGAAAAACAAAGCGACTTTTATCATGGGCCACCAGAAGCGCTGCTGGACTTGAGCCAGGGTTCGAGCTGAACCAGGATGGCAGGAGAGCTTGGAGCTGTGTGCCCATTCCAGGACCTGAGAGCGTAGAGAAAGCGGCACAAATAGGCGGTTAGATGGCACGTTACTTGGCCCGGGTTCATGAGACAGGGCTTGCTGGACCTTAGTTTCGATATCAAGCTCGGCTGCTGCGAGCAAGCATGACGGGGGAATGATGGTCTCATTGGCAGCAGAGTCGTGAGTAGGGAAAAACTGCCTGGAGAGCGCATCTGGCTTGGAGTTCTTGAACCCAGGGCGATAGGAGAAGACGAAGTTGAACCTGGCGAAAAACAGTGACCACCGAGCCTGACGAGAGTTTAGCCTCTTGGCGTTCTGTAGGTACTCCAGGTTTTTGTGGTCGGTCCAGACCAGAAATGGGATCTCCGTCCCCTCTAACCAGTGTCTCCATTCTTCGAGGGCCAGCTTGATGGACAGTAGTTCTCGATCGCCGATGCCATAGTTCGCCTCAGCAGGGGTTAGGCGATGAGAGAAGAAAGAGCAGGGGTGTAGCTTGTTGTCATGTGCAGCTCTCTGGGAAAGTACACCTCCTACCCCTGTGCTGGAGGCGTCGACTTCCACGACAAACTGACGTGACGGATCTGGAATGGTCAAGATTGGGGCAGACGTGAACCGCTTCTTGAGTTCGGAGAAGGCTTTTTCAGTGTTCATGTCCCAATGGAAACGCGTTTTGGGAGAAGTCAGGCCTGTTAAGGGGGCAGCAATGGAGCTGTAGCCCCGGATGAAGCGACGGTAAAAGTTGGCGAATCCCAAGAATCTCTGAAGCTCCTGTCTTGTAGAGGGTGTGGGCCAATTTGTGACTACCTGGAGCTTAGCAGGCTCCATTTTGATGCCTGAGGGACCAATGACGAACCCTAGGAATGTGGTGGTCGTTGTGTGAAATTCGCACTTCTCCACTTTGACAAACAGATTGTTCTCTAAGAGTCTTTGCAGCACCTGTCGAACATGAAGCTGGTGCTCCACTAGGTTTCGAGAGAAGATCAGAATGTCGTCCAGATAGACGAACACAGATGAATTTAAGAAATCCCGGAGTACATCGTTAATGAGGGCCTGAAAGACGGCCGGGGCGTTGGTCAGGCCGAACGGCACCACCAGGTATTCATAGTGTCCTGTTGGGGTGTTACAAGCAGTCTTCCATTCGTCACCCTCCCGGATTCGTACGAGATGGTATGCATTACGTAGGTCTAGTTTAGTATAAATCTTAGCTCCCTGGAGGAGTTCAAAGGCGGTCGCCATTAATGGAAGGGGATATCGATTCTTCACCGTGATCTCATTAAGGCCTCTATAATCGATGCACGGACGAAGGGAACCATCTTTTTTACCCACAAAAAAGAAGCCAGCCCCCGCCGGGGAGGAGGAAGGGCGAATGATTCCCGCCGCAAGGGATTTCGAGATGTAGTGATTCATTGCCTCCCGTTCCCTGGGTGACAGAGAGTATAAACGACCCTTGGGAGGCGTGGTGCCTGGGAGCAGGTTGATGGCACAGTCATATGGTCGGTGGGGGGGCAGAGAGACAGCACGAGATTTACTGAAGACCTCCTTGAGATCATGGTAATCTGAAGGGACATTGGCGAGATCTGGTGGTTCCTCCACAGATGCAGAACTGAGACAAGACGTGGCTGCAGCCCGCAAGCAGGTCTTAACACATGATGGGTTCCAAGCTACGATTGTGTTCCTGATCCAATCGATTTGTGGGTTGTGACGGGTTAGCCAGGGCAGACCTAGGACAACAGTGGCATGTGATCCCTCCATCATGAACAGTGAAGTCTGCTCTAAATGATTGCCCGAGACTCTTAGGCCAACGAGGGGAGTTCTGTGGGTGATAGATGGGAGCGGGCTACCAGTGAGTGCCTGAACCTTAAGGTGGGTCTCCAAGGGGAGAGCGGGGATTCCTAGGGCCTTGGCTGAAGCCGCGTCGATCAGATTGCGGTCTGAACCTGAATCAATCAATGCTTGAACCAGGTGGGTTTGTTGCTCATAGGTTAGGAAGACGGGGAGCAGACGGCGTCCTTCTGGGAATTTTCCTGGAGTCACACCTTCCAGTCCTCCAAGCTGGACTAGAGGACGCCTCCTCTTTACAGGACAGGTCTTGAGTTGATAAGATCTCCCACAGTAGAAGCAGGCTCCCTCCACTCGGCGGCGGCGGCGGCGTTCTTCAGGGGAAATACGGGTTCTGTCCAGTCGCATGGATCCCTCCTGAAGGTTAGTTCGTGGAGAGGGGGGTCGTGGGAGATCTCTGGGTGGTGAGAGTCTGTCTGAACTTCGAAGGCGGAGACATGAATCCACTCGGCCAGCTAGATCCATGAGCTCTTGGAGTGACGAGGGAAGTTCGTGGGAGATTAACACGTCCTGGAGTGTCTCAGTCAGTCCTTCGAAAAAGGTGTCACTCAGGGCCCGACCATTCCACCCACTGGAGAGAGCTAGGGTCTGGAACTCAATGGCGTAGTCATAGGCTGAGTGTGAGCCTTGGCGGAGCTTTAACAACTTGTGACCTGCCTCCCTGCCGTGACATGAGCAATCGAACACTCTCCTCATCTCTTTAGCAAAGTCTTTGTAGTTGGAGCAGCAGGGGTCGTGAGCATCCCAGAGTGCAGTGCTCCATTCCCGAGCTCGTCCTGAGAGGAGAGTTATCACGTACGCGACCTTTGAGCGTTCAGTGGAAAATGTGGAAGGCTGGAGCTCAAATATCAGCGTGCACTGAGAGAGGAAGGATCGACAGGTGCCTGGATCTCCTTCATAGGTGGGAGGGGCGGAGAGCTGTGGTTCTCGTTGCATGCAGGAGCCCCCACTTTGCACTGGAGAGAGTTGGAGCCGTTGGAGCTGGGACGTGACGTCAGCGAGGGTTAGCTTTGTGTTGAGCAGCTCCTGCTGGTGAGCTCCAAGAAGTGCACCTTGACTCTCCAGCGCTGATTTCATGCGGTCCACATCTGCAGGATTCATATCGCTGGCTGGATTATTCTGTCAGGGGGGCGGGGCGGAACGAGGTGAATCCAAGCGCAGATGAGTGACAGCAGCGTTAACCAGGAGAGCGTTCGGAATGCGGAAGCGGAAGTCAAATACCGGGAGATCAATCAACGTAGCGTTGAAGCCAAATCGTAAAGCAAGCGCCGTAGTCGAAAAAGGAAGCTTTAAATCGGTAACCGGAGAATCAAGCAGCGGAGCGACAATCCAACACACGTAGACTAAAGCCGTGGTCAAAAGAAAGGAAGCGAGAGATCAAAACCGGGAGATCAAAAGAACGAGGCGAACAAATCCGAGGCGAGATACAAAAATCGAGAACCGAAAAACAAAGCGACTTGGCAACGTGAATACGAGAAAAAAGAAAACGCGAGAAAATCAAGGTACGTGACACACAAGATAATCCAGCGATTTAAGCAGCGTGCAGAGCGTGCTTAAATCGCTGGAGTAATCAGTGGAGGATAAGAGACAGGTGCGCAGGAGGGGCGGAAACGGGACCGTGGGGAAAAAAAAAGAAAAACAAAGGCACATGTCCGCGGTGACAGCGTGGGAAAAAGTTCATGAATCATGACACAATCAGAATTTTGGTGAAGAATTAAATGGTGTATTTATTTATTTATTTTTAATATATTGTGCAATGGTAGGACATTTTGGTTACAATATTAATTGTCTGTTTATAGTATTTTAATTTTATTCAGACAAAAATGCACATTTGCATCGTTCATGATTTGAAAGTAAAGAAAATATTTTTACTATTATCATTTGCCTTCATAAAAATTCTCTCAAAATATTCTGAGATTGATATCCAACATCATGCAGTAATAATACAGCAGAGTGTGACGTTACACCCTTAATTACTAAAGATTATTGAAAATACAGATCTGGCTTTTTTGTTTTTAATCCCTTTTGTTCACTTTGCTTAATTGAACAAGGTGCACTGAATCCCAACATTTCAGGAAATATCAGATTAAAATAAAAAATAAAAAACTGTTCTAACCATTAGTTTAAACAAATCGAATAAGGTCAGTGTTTGAACTGTTTGGTCACAGGTCAGGACTGACAGCATAAAAGATTAACTTCAAAATTATTTTGTTCCTTTTTCAGAAGGAGATATTTTAGTGTACAATTGTGATACTAATTTTGATGCTGGTTAAGAGGGCTCAGCAGCGGCTGCACTTCCTTAGGAGGCTGAGGACGTTTGGCATGTCTCTTAAGGTCCTCAAAAAACGTCTACAGCTGTACGATCGAGAGCATCTTGACAAACTGCATCACCATGTGGTACGGCAGAACTACTGCGATGGACCACAAACGCCTGAAGAGAGTGGTGAAGACTGCTGAAAAGATTACAAGGACTTTGCTCCCATCCCTGCAGAGCATTTCCCATGGTAGAGTCCGCAGGAGAACTGTCTCCATCCTACAGGACCCCACCCATCCCAAGCACAGTCTGTTCTTACCACTTCCCTCAGGCCGGAGATACAGAAGTGTGAGATGCAGGACATCCTGGCTAAAAAACTCATTCTTTCCCACTGCCATCAGACTCCTAAACAGCTGACAGGAGTGTGCAAGCATGGTCTTTTTCAACTGTTTCCAACTACTGACGCAGATTTGGGGACATTCATTGCAGACTTTGCACATTCACACAATAATAATTATATTACAATAATAATCATGAACAATCATTTGCACAATTTGCACAAACCATTGCAGCCTTGCACACACACTGCAGGCTTTCTCTCTTTTTATATAAATAACACTTGCGTAATTTGCACACTACATCTGTTTTTACAGTGTTTATATTTTGACATTAATTTCATATATTTGCATATTTTTCATATTCTGCCTTAATTATATGTTGATGTATATGGTTTTTTTTTTTTACATAAACCTATACCATATTTATTTATTTTTCTTTTTTATTCTATTTTTTTATGCTTATTATCGACTTTTTTGGTGCCATTCATTAGGGGGACAGCAAAGGAAGAATTTCATTGTACAGGGGGGACATGTTTCTTTACTGTGCATATGACAATAAAAAAAACTTAATAAATATTTCAAGCTTCAAACTTGAAATATTTATCTGAAAGGATATTTATTTTCAAAACAATCATTATCAATATAAACATTTATCAGCTAAAACAAGTCTGAGAAAGCTGTAAAAACTTACCTATTAACCCTGAGCTCTGAGATGTAGGGCAGACACTGAAGGAAACTCCTCACTTCACTCTCTTCATCTGAACAGTCTCTCAGCTCCACTGGTTTCTTCTCTGTGTGGAGTTTCAGCACTTCTAGGAGGAGGGAGACTTTTCTCTCTGAGAGATTTATGGACCAGACTGGAGGACCTGACTGGTAAACTGGGAGCAATACTGGAAGGACACTCCCGTCTGTTTCACTCTCATACTGCTTCACACAGGAGAACAGATCCAGCAGGAAATCAGTCTGGTCTATATAATAACATCTCATCACTGTGTGCACTGTGTGCTGGATATGTTGTGGTTGATGTAGAGCTGCTTGCAGACACAAATCCAGTAGAAATGTTCTACACCTCTGTTCTCGTTCTTTCTCTCCCTGACTAAAGTGAAACCTGAAAAAAAGATTCAGATCAATAAAAGACACAACTTTAGGGTAGAAAACAATAATTTTTGCAATCCATAGTTTCAATTTGTTAACGTTGAAAATTTACTGTGTCCTGAGATTTCATGTGCAGATTATATTCTAAAAACAAATTCAGGAAAAATACAATAAACAGTTTAACAATAAATTGAATTAAAAGACACGTGAGAAGGAAAACAAATATTATAAAGGTGTAATATGAAGAGCAGGACACAGAGCTCACACACAGCAGTGTAACGATGCAGCGTGATGCTAAAATGTGAAGATGTTCATCACTGAAATGTACAAATTACAACATGGAACTCAGCTCTCTATTAATTACACATCTAATACATGTACACAGTTTGAACAGCAGAGGGCGTAATCTGGATAACTCAGAGGTAAATTATACAGAGAGCACACACTGGTCACATGACCACATTCTTTCATGGAGAGTCTGCAGCATCACCAGGAAATAGACTTTGGAGCTGTGTTTCTGATTAAAATGAAGCCTCGGGCTCTGATACAGAACTCATTATGCTTCACTTCGTCATTTCCCACATCAGAGACGTTATTCATTCAATCAGAATTTTGGTGAAGAATTAAATGGTGTATTTATTTATTTATTTTTAATATATTGTGCAATGGTAGGACATTTTGGTTACAATATTACTTGTCTGTTTATAGTATTTTAATTTTATTCAGACAAAAATGCACATTTGCATCGTTCATGATTTGAAAGTAAAGAAAATATTTTTACTATTATCATTTGCCTTCATAAAAATTCTCTCAAAATATTCTGAGAATGATATCCAACATCATGCAGTAATAATACAGCAGAGTGTGACGTTACACCCTTAATTACTAAAGATTATCGAAAATACAGATCTGGCTTTTTTGTTTTTAATCCCTTTTGTTCACTTTGCTTAATTGAACAAGGTGCACTGAATCCCAACATTTCAGGAAATATCAGATTAAAATAAAAAATAAAAAACTGTTCTAACCATTAGTTTAAACAAATCGAATAAGGTCAGTGTTTGAACTGTTTGGTCACATGTCAGGACTGACAGCATAAAAGATTAACTTCAAAATTATTTTGTTCCTTTTTCAGAAGGAGATATTTTAGTGTACAATTGTGATACTAATTTTGATGCTGGTTAAGAGGGCTCAGCAGCGGCTGCACTTCCTTAGGAGGCTGAGGACGTTTGGCATGTCTCTTTTATTCTTTTTTTATTTAAGTTTTTATTGAACAGAGATACAATCCAATATATCTGTTTATGACATTTGTCACATTAACAACAGTTATAGCTTGTACTGTATATTATCCAAAAGCTCTTCATGGCATAAAATAGATTAATATATCTCTTTGGTTTATCTCTCAATTATAAAAAAAAACTATTTACAGAAGATAGGGAATCTACTGTATAGACAATACTTATTCATAAAACACAGATGCTATAACAAAAAAGTATTTGGTTCAATAGGGGTTATATACTCAATCCACTTAGACCAGAGATTGGCAAACAAATCTATTTGGTTATTCATACAGAAAGTAATTTTCTCCATTATAAACAAATTTTTTACAACCTCGATACAGTCCTGTATTTGTGGCGGAGTAGGTTTGTGCCAGCTAGTAATAGCTTTTTTACTTGAAGCAAGAATTATTCTATACATGTATCTGTTTTTCCCTTCCCAGGAAATCACTGGCACTGTGCCCATATAAAGTACCTCAAAACTGAAATCAATTGTAATGTTTAAAATACTTTCCAATACCTTATGTACATCTTTCCAAAAACATCTAATTTTAGGACATCCCCAATATATGTGAAAAAATATGTGAAAATGGTTCGCATCCTGAGAGCCACACTGTCTCCAACAATTTGAGTTGCCTTGAAAATAATTTTTCTGTTTTGGTGTAAGGAAAAACCTAATAGTATTTCTCCAACAAAATTCTCTCCAATACGGAGAGCGGGAGGTTGCCCATTGTTGTTTACATATATTTTCCCAGTCCTCGGTTGAGAAGGTAATCCCACTTTCTTTCTCCCATCTTTCTTTAATGTACAAGGATGAATCTCCTTGTAAATCCATCAAGGCTCTATAAAGTTTTGTAATAGTTTTAGACATTAGATCAGCTTTGTAAGATAAGCAGAATATTTTAACAAGAGCACTCTTATTTGGATCTTCACCGATCCCTTACTTAATTTTCTGACAAAAATGTTGTTGGAGCTGGAGGTATTTGTAGAAGTCTTTGGATTCCAAGTAAAATTTTTCTTTTCGAGAATTAAAATCTAATAAATATCCTTTATCCATGATTGAGCAATAAGCAGTGATCCCTTTCTTAGCCCATATTTTAAAACACATATCTAATGTAAGAATCATATGATGGCCATCTCAATAACTTTACAGAAGAATTCTTTCTTATTTTTAATTAAATGATCATCTACAATGCTAGCTTGAATAGGGATCTTGTCAAACCAACCAAGCTCTATATCCTTCCACCTTGCTTGATATTCTGGGTTGCACCAACAAACTATTATTCTCAACTATGCTGCCCAAAAATATTTTTGTAAACATGGGAGAGCTCCCTCTTCTTTATCTTTACTCAGTTGAAGGGGTGTAATTTCACCCCCTGGTTTCTAAGTATGAGAAAAACCTGATTAAATGCTGGTAATGGGGATAAGTTGTTGTTTAAATAGCTTATACCACTCAGATGAAAAACCATCTGGCCCCAGTGACCTGTTTGTTTTAAGCCTGGATATTGCTTTATTTAACTCCTCCTCAGTTATATATGCAGTTAATTCAGCATTCCAGGTCTCACTAACCAAAGAAAGTTTTAAGGGAGTGAGAAAAGAATCAATTTCGACAGACTTTACAGTCTGTGCTTGAGTATAGAGTTTTTTGTAATAATTTTCAAACACTCTCTGAATACTTTCTGACTTATGGAATCACTGTTTTGTTATTGGGTCTTGTATCCTCTGTATTGTCTCATCGGCCTGTTGCTTATGTAACATTCTAGCTAATAGCTTCATTGCTTTGCCTCCAGATTCATAATATTTTTGTTTTAAAAATGTTAGTTTTTTTCTCTATTTCTTGTGTATATAAGTAGTTCAACTCTGTTCTAATTTTCTTAATTTCTTGAGACAAATTATTTTTAGGGACCTTCTTGTTTTCCAATTCTAATTTATTTAGACTGTTTGTAGGTCTATTAAGTTTTTCAAGTCTATATTTCTTTAATTCAGACGTAATGGATATAATTTTACCCCTAAGAACTGCTTTACATGCATCCCATATTACAGAAGGCGAAACTAAACCATTATCATTCTGCTCCACATATTGTTTAATTTCTACTACAAGCTGTTCCCTAATCACTCTATTATTTAAAATGCCAGAGTTTAATCTCCAGAGAGTGTTTTTTGGTTTAATCTAAAAATTTTGCTAAAGTGATATTAATGGATGATCAGATATATCAATTAATCCTATATTGAAATTTTTAATTCTAAATGCTACAAAGTAATCAATTCTTGAGTATGATGTGTGTCGATGTGAGTAATAAGTATGGTCTCTATGTTCTGGATGAAAGTCTCTCCATTAGGGCTGAAAAATCGAATATTTTAGTAATCGAGTATTCTACCAGAAATGTAATCGAGTAATTGGATAAAATGCACTTTTGCTTAAATAAACAGCAAGAGAAACAAAGATTAATTGGTTTTATTTTTTAGAAAAATCTACTTTTATTTTATAAATGCATACAGCATTTTATCAAAAATAAACATTGTCATTATTCACAATGGAAGGAATAGCTTATACCCCTACCTCACCTATGTGGTTTGACTCGCAGTGAGACGCGGTGTTGGGCACCGTGAGCCGCCGCGACGCCCGCCGACGTTCCGCAAAGTTCTGCAGAGTCCCCCCAAAAAATTTAACATGTTTAAATATGTTTTTAAGGCGGCTTAAACATATTTAATTTTTCGCGCAGAAAGATGGAAACGTAATCGCAGTGCCAAAACTTGCGGTGAATCATGAAGAACTGTACTTCCGGCCACCGCGCGAAACCGCGTAGGTGAGATAGGGGTATTCACTAAGATTAATTAAGTGCATTACAGCAACATACATTCTAATTTTAAAGCCTTTTCTCGGATGCAAAAAAAAGAAAGTGTTTCAAATGACTTTAAGGATTTAAAAAAACTAAGGCACACAAGAAAATAAATAATTATACAAAAACACTAAGTTGTGCAACTAAACTTTCAGAACTAAAAGTTTCCAAATCTACACCTCAGGCATAACACAAGCCTTTACTGACAATTTCTGTCGTTTTCTCTTGCTGCTTTCTTCTTCTCTTGGCCTCACTGATAATTTTATCGCTCCCTTCCATTTTGCAGCCCGCAACAGAACACAACGCTCCCTCAGATCAATACACAGCTAACTGTTTGCGTCTCCTTCCGCTTAGTGGGTGACGCAAGCGCGTCTTCTTCGTTGGTGTTTACTGGCGGCTTGCATCCGGAAGCATGCAGTGTCAAAAGCGTGCTGTCAACAAATAATTGCGCAAAAACAAAATGCAAGCTTTTAAAATGAATTAAACAAAACTTCGAGGCAGAAGATTTTGCCCCGATCATTTTTTGTAATCGAATTACTCGATTAACTCGAGGAATCGTTTCAGCCCTACTCTCCATACATCAATCAGGCCTATTTCTTTTATCATTGTACAGTACTTATATGTTTTCTTAATGGACTCGCTAAATGGGCGGAAGTGTTCAAAGAAACTAATTTAGGATCTAATAAAACATTTAAATCCCCACCGCAAAGAAATATGCCTTGTGTTTCGGATGCTATTAGGTTAATCAAATTCTTAAAAAAGGAACATTTACTACACGACAGGTCATAAAAATTAAGAATAGTAACTAAGGTGCCCTCGACTCTAGGGTTTAGTTAGAATCTTGCTTCTTTTTACAGGGTTAAGTAACCCATTTACATTATATGATGCTACCTTCATGAAATTACTCATTTTCTTTTAATCCACATCTTTTCCTGTGTTTTTGAATCAAGATACTCACAGTTATATAACATTTATCTGGTAACATTCCCTTCTGAGTATACATTGAACATGAACAGGTCAACAAAGAACAACCAGATCCTTCAATTAAAAGGACCGAAACTATAAAAAATAAAATCAAGACTTCCAAGCAAGGAGTTGCAACATATCGACCCTTCAATGAGCAAGGATGATAGGCATGCTCCATGGGAAAAAACTCTTGTACTTGCAATGTACTAAGGGCCCATGCACGTCATATCCTCTTTTCACCATATCGTTGCCTCCTCTGCGGAGTTGTGGATAGCTGTGCCTTCAGTATAGAACACCCTTAGGCTCCGTCCACACGAAGCCAGTGCATTCTCTATCCGATATTTTTTTTTTCCTTGTTCGGCGCCGTCTCAAGAAATATCTGCGTACATACGAAACCACTGAAAACGGTGTAGTATATATATGCCAGACCAGAATGGGGCGCTGTAATTCTGCCATAGAGATACAGTACACACGGAGAAGAAGACTTTGCGCATGCGCATGACATCATCGTTTCACAAAATATACGGATTGGCTGTACACACGAAACCGCAAGGGTGTCGTTTTCAGATTTATCCACCTTGGGACCCGGTTTCAAAAATTTGCGGTTTCAGTCTCCTAAAACGCCGGATCCGTGTGGACGAATACGATAAAAAATTTATACGTATACAGCAAAACGCGTCTCCGTGTGGACAGGCTCTTAACCTGGCCGGGAATCGCGTTTGAAATCTGATTTGGCTTTTTTGCATCTTGATATTTTCTCATTTTCCACAGCACATCGGGAGCATAGTAAAAATAAAAAATTCTGTTACCTTTCCATTCAATCACATTCTTCTCCCAGGCCTTTTTTATAACCAATTCTTTCCTTCTGTAGTTGAGGAACTTGATGATTATCGAGCATGGTTTGGCTTCGGCTTATGGAGCGCTCTGTGAGCCCATTCAATCTGGAGGTCCACCAGCGGGATCAAATCCAGAGTCAATTTAAGTAAATCCTCCAGAAAATAAATGAAGTCCCTGCCACTGAAGAAGAGTTTGCCACTGCTTTTTCAGGTACGCCATAGATCCTGATGTTTGATCGTCTGGCTTGGCCCTCTTGGTCATTTAGCCTGGCTTCAATTTGCTCAGTTAGCCGTATCATCTCATTCAGCACTTCTTCCATGTTTTGGATTCGGGTCTCAGCCTCATCTATTTTATTTTCAGCCTTTTCGATTCTTTTATTAGACCTATTTAATTTTTCTTTTATATCCTGAAGTTGTTTGTGGTTGTCTTGTCGAAAGTCCTTAATGTCGTTGAGAATCTTTGCTAGGCTAATTTGTTCTCCCTCATGTGCTCCGTCACCATTCTCTGTATTTCGCTCATGTACGATTGGGATGTTATCATCGCCTTCTGAAGCGTTTTTTCTTGGTCTTCCCCTTTTCTCCATAGTTGCCCCCTCCATAACTTTGTCAGGACTTAGAAATGTGTTAATGGCTCCAAATTCGTGCAAATTTACGGAGGTAATGAGTTATGCTGCCATTTTGGAAAAGACGCCAACCGGAAGCCGGGGCATGTCTCTTAAGGTCCTCACAAACTTCTACAGCTGTATGATCGAGAGCATCTTGACAAATCGTGTGGTACGGCAGTACTACTGCGATGGACCCAAACGCCTGCAGAGAGTAGTGAAGACTGCGGAAAAGGACTTTGCTCCCATCCCTGCAGAGCATTTCCCATGGTAGAGTCCGCAGGAGAACTGTCTCCATCCTACAGGACCCCACCCATCCCAAGCACAGTCTGTTCTTACCACTTCCCTCAGGCCGGAGATACAGAAGTGTGAGATGCAGGACATCCTGGCTAAAAAACTCATTCTTTCCAACTGCCATCAGACTCCTAAACAGCTGACAGGAGTGTGCAAGCATGGTCTTTTTCAACTGTTTCCAACTACTGACGCAGATTTGGGGACATTCATTGCAGACTTTCCACATTCACACAATAATAATTATATTACAATAATAATCATGAACAATCATTTGCACAATTTGCACAAACCATTGCAGCCTTGCACACACACTACAGGCTTTCTCTCTTTTTATATAAATAACACTTGCGTAATTTGCACACTACATCTGTTTTTACAGTGTTTATATTTTGACATTAATTTCATATATTTGCATATTTTTCATATTCTGCCTTAATTATATGTTGATGTATATGTTTTTTTTTTTACATAAACCTATACCATATTTATTTATTTTTCTTTTTTATTCTATTTTTTATGCTTACTATCGACTTTTTTGGTGCCATTCATTAGGGGGACAGCAAAGGAAGAATTTCATTGTACAGGGGGGGACATGTTTCTTTACTGTGCATATGACAATAAAAAAAACTTAATAAATATTTCAAGCTTCAAACTTGAAATATTTATCTGAAAGGATATTTATTTTCAAAACAATCATTATCAATATAAACATTTATCAGCTAAAACAAGTCTGAGAAAGCTGTAAAAACTTACCTATTAAACCTGAGCTCTGAGATGTAGGGCAGACACTCAAGGAAACTCCTGACTTTAGTCTCTTCATATGACCAGTCTATCAGCTCCACTGGTTTCTTCTCTGTGTGGAGTTTCAGTACTTCTAGGAGGAGGGAGACTTTTCCCCCTGAGAGTTTTATGGACCAGACTGGAGGACCTGACTGGTAAACTGGGAGTAATACTGGAAGGACACTCCTGTCTGTTACACTCTCATACTGCTTCACACGGGAGAACAGATCCAGCAGGAAATCACTCTGGACTTCTTCTATTTTATCAAACACTTCACCATAAGGGAATGTGTTGTAGCTGCACACTGATGCCAGCAGCTCAGTAAAACTCTCTCCTTTATCTGACTGACAGTCGACTGCTGCGATGCTCAGATACAGCATAAACTGGGTGAAGTCAGAGTCTGGATCAAACCTGTTTGTAAGAAAATGCAGACATTGAAAAGTAAGTGAGATGTAAATAAAGACGTTGAGGATCGTCACTTTAATAGTATTCCCCAGGTGTTATTGCTCCCCCTGCTGGTTAATTTTACAGTAACAACAGGTGCAGTAACTAATCAAACTACATTTACAGAGCATACATATAGAGAATTGAAATTACGTTACTTTTAATCCCCTTACAAACAACACAAAAAAATCAAACCTTAAGTACCACAAACTTAACCTAAAACAATGGTAAGACAACTAAGGAACTGTCCTGTAAAAGGGGACAGTTAACATCACAGAAGGCCGATATGGTGCAAAATGGAACAGTGCAATAAGAGAAGTGCAAATGTGCTTATTTTAGTTGTTTAAAGTGACATTGTGTAAAACAATATAAAACAAGGTATGTACATTATTGTGTAGTTATTTTTCTTAGGCTGAGGTAGTGGACAGATGAATGGTGCATAAAGTGACAGGTGCAAGTGTGTGAGTGTGTGTATGCGTGTGTGTGTGTGTGTGTGTGTGTGTGTGTGTGTGTGTGTGTGTGTGTGTGTGTGTGTGTGAAATGAAGGAGTCAGAGAAGAAGGGTGGGAGAGGCCGAAGAGCACAGGAGAGGCAGAGCTGGGAGGGAGCTGAGCTTCCTGATGGATGAAGCTGTCCTTCAGTCTGCTTGTCCTGGCCTGAAGACTCCTTAGCCTCCTCCCTTATGGCAGCAGACTAAAGAAGCTCTGAGTTGGATGGATAGGGTCACAGGTGATGTTCAGAGCTTTGTGAGTGAGGTGGGTGTTGTAAATATCTTGGAGGAAACAGACACCAATGACCTTCTCAGCTGCTCTAACTATGCGCTGGAGCGTCTTCTGGCAGGGGGCGGTGCAGACGCCGTACCACACAGTGATGCAGCTGGTCAGGAAGCTTTCGATGGTGCCTCTGTAGAAGGCGCGCATGATGGGTGTCGGGCTCTTCTCAGCTTACGAAGAAAGTAGAGATACTATTGTGCATTCTTGGCTAGTACTGCAGTGTTGTACCAGGAGAGATCTTCTGTAATGTGCACACCCAGGAACTTAGTGCTGCGCATCCTTTCCACGGTCACACCATTGATGGTGCTGGAAGTGTTATTGGCAACCCGTACTGCCTAAAGGTCTACCAGTCAGGAAGTTCAGCAGCCAGTTGCACAGAGAGCTGTTGAGCCCAGCTGGATCAGTTTGAGAGTGAGTTGATGTTGAACGCTGAGCTGAAGTCGATGAACAGCATTCTAACACAAGAGTCTTTGTTTCCCAGGTGGGTGAGTGGAGGGTCGTAGCAATGGCATCATCGTTTGAGCGATTGGACAGATAACCAAACTGGAAGGGGTCCAATGGGAGGGGGGGGGGAGGCAGACTTGATCTGCTGCATGACTAGCTGTTCAAACACTTCATAATGATAGGAGTAAGTGCAACTGAGTGGAAGTCATTAAAACAGGAGGGAGATGTTTTCTTTGGTACTGGGATTATGGTGGTAGTTTTGAAGCATGTGAGGATAACAGCTTGACTCAGCGAGATGTTAAACATGTACGTAAAGACATCCGTGAGTTCCCCTGCACAGTCTCTCAATATTCGCCAGGAATGTTGTCAGGACCCAGGGCCTTGCGTGCGTTGATACTGCGGAAGGATCTTCTCGCGCTGCCTGGGGAGAGCGTCATCGAAGTGGGTGTTTCTGTGCTGTGGTGGTGTTGTGTGTATCAAAACGGGCAAAGGACACATTCAGCTCATTCAGCAGATAGATAGAGCTGTCACATGTCTGCAGTGGGGGCTTGTAATCAGTGATGGTCTACACGTGCCACAGGCTCCGTGTGTATCTGCTGTTGCTGAAGCGATGGGCTACTCTCTTAGAGTGCAGTCTCTTTGCCTGCTTGATGCTGCAAGTCAGGTTGGCCCTAGCTGTCTTCAGGTCTTCAGGGCCACCGCATCTCCAGATTTGAATGCAGTATTCTGTACCTTAAGTAGTCTGTAGACCTCCCGGTTTCTGGTTTATCCGGACAGCGATGGTCTTTGTCACCGTTACTTCATTAATGCACTTGTTGATGTAGGCAGCGACAGTTTCTGTGTACTCCTGAAGGTCTGTGAAGTTGTTGTGAGTGGCAGCCTGCTTAAATACATCCCAGTCTGTGGTGCTAAAGCAGTCCTTCCGGTCACACTTGTATGTGTTTGTGGACTGGTTTGGCAACCCATGGTCTGTATACAGGCATTACCATGACAGTAATGTGGTCTGAGGCACCGGGGTGGGGGAGGGGGAGGGACTTGTAAGCTCCTCTCTGAGTAGTGTAAACAAGGTCCTGTGTATTGTTTCCTCATGTGGAAAAGTCTATGTGCTGTTGTATTTTTGGAGACATACTTTTTAGGTCTGCATAATTAAAGTCCTCAGCCAAGGTGAGAAAAGTATCTGGGTGAGCTGCCTGCTGCTCACTGATGAGCTGGTACAGTTCACTGAGTGCCTCACTCCTTTTGTTATTGGAGCTGGGGAGTACATATACAGCCCCGACTAAAATGGCTGAATATTCCCTCGGTAGATAGAACGGTCGACACTTCATGATCATAACCTCCACCAGGGAAGAGCAGTACTTATAGACCACAACTGCGTTGCGACTCCACGCATCACTGATGTAAACATAAAGTCCGCCACCACGGGTCTTACCGCACTCAGCAAGAGCTCTGTCCGCTTGGTAGCATGTTAGCTGGTCGAGCTGAATGGTGCTATCCGGAATGCTATTGTTGAGCCATGTTTCGGTAAATACAAAAACACAACAGTCTCTTACAGTCCTTTGGGTTGTGTGGAAAAGTTGAATGTGACCCAGCTTATTGTCCAAAGAGCGCACGTTAGCCAGTACGATAGTAGGAATAACCGACTTGTGTGGGTTAGATGATTTATGTCGAGGCTCCAACACAGGATTCCAACCTCAAGGAAAAATTTTTAAATACTAGCTGAATGACCAGTTAGTGATGTGAACCATTTACTATTGCTACACACTCTCACCTGACACACCAGTGCTCCCAGTACACTGTACATTTACCAGTTACCTGTAAATTAGAGATAACTGTATAACTTGCATTTATCCAAAGCTGTATAATCACTGTCTGCTTTTAAAATTAACTGTCCCTGTGAGATGTCCCATCACACACACATGTATTGTCTGGACTGGTCTCCACAGAAACTGCTGCTGGAAAGTCCACGTTTTATTTTCTGCATACGCATATGAACTCAAGACACACTGATCTTATCTGCAGTTTATAAACTGACCAGGAGATGCAGTGCTAAGCTAGTGTTAGCAGGACCGACAGATACACATCAGATTAACCTTAATGTTATTTGCTGATACAAAACTTGTAGAGTTGTGTGTGTGTGTGTGTGTGTGTGTGTGTGTGTGTGTCGTCCTGTTCTATATTTAAACACTTAGATTTGGAACAGGTGTACCAGTAAAGTGTTTTGTCTATAAACACATGGACTTTGTAAACTTACCTATTAACCCTGAGCTCTGAGATGTAGGGCAGACACTGAAGGAAACTCCTCACTTCACTCTCTTCATATGACCAGTCTATCAGCTCCACTGGTTTCTTCTCTGTGTGGAGTTTCAGCACTTCTAGGAGGAGGGAGACTTTTCCCCCTGAGAGTTTTATGGACCAGACTGGAGGACCTGACTGGTAAACTGGGAGTAATACTGGAAGGACACTCATGTCTGTTTCACTCTCATACTGCTTCACACGGGAGAACAGATCCAGCAGGAAATCACTCTGCTCTTTATAATAACATCTCATCACTGTCTGCACTGTGTGCTGGATGTGTTGTGGTTGATGTAGAGCTGCTTGCAGACACAAATCCAGTAGAAATGTTCTACACCTCTGTTCTCGTTCTTTCTCTCCCTGACTAAAGTGAAACCTGAAAAAAAAGATTCAGATCAATAAAAGACACAACTTTAGGGTAGAAAACAATAATTTTTGCAATCCATAGTTTCAATTTGTTAATGTTGAAAATTTACTGTGTCCTGAGATTTCATGTGCAGATTATATTCTAAAAACAAATTCAGGAAAAATACAATAAACAGTTTAACAATAAATTGAATTAAAAGACACGTGAGAAGGAAAACAAATATTATAAAGGTGTAATATGAAGAGCAGAACATGGAACTCAACTCTCTATTAATTACACATCTAATACATGTACACAGTTTGAACAGCAGAGGGCGTAATCTGGATAACTCAGAGGTAAATTATACAGAGAGCACACACTGGTCACATGACCACATTCTTTCATGGAGAGTCTGCAGCATCACCAGGAAATAGACTTTGGAGCTGTGTTTCTGATTAAAATGAAGCCTCGGGCTCTGATACAGAACTCATTATGCTTCACTTCGTCATTTCCCACATCAGAGACGTTATTCATTCAATCAGAATTTTGGTGAAGAATTAAATGGTGTATTTATTTATTTATTTTTAATATATCGTGCAATGGTAGGACATTTTGGTTACAATATTACTTGTCTGTTTATAGCATTTTTTTTTTGTTTGTCTAATTTCATTCAGACAAAAATGCACATTTGCCTCGTTCATGATTTGAAAGTAAAGAAAATATTTTCACTATTATCATTTGTTTGAACTGTTTGTTCACATATCAGGACTGACAGCATAAGAGATTACCTTCAAAATTATTTTGTTTCTTTTTCAGAAGCAGATATTTTAGTGTACAATTGTAATCTTTATCAACAGAAATATTTATTTTCATAACAACCACATTAATTAACTTCTATATAGTCAGGAATCAGCTAAAGCAAGTCTGACAAAGCTGTAAAAACTCACCTATTAAACCTGAGCTCTGAGATGTAGGGCAGACACTCAAGGAAACTCCTCACTTCACTCTCTTCATCTGACCAGTCTATCAGCTCCACTGGTTTCTTCTCTGTGTGGAGTTTCAGCACTTCTAGGAGGAGGGAGACTTTTCTCTCTGAGAGATTTATGTACCAGACTGGAGGACCTGACTGGTAAACTGGGAGTAATACTGGAAGGACACTCCTGTCTGTTTCACTCTCATACTGCTTCACACGGGAGAACAGATCCAGCAGGAAACCAGTCTGCTCTATATAATAACATCTCATCACTGTGTGCACTGTGTGCTGGATGTGTTGTGGTTGGTGTAGAGCTGCTTGCAGACACAAATCCAGTAGAAATGTTCTCCATCTCTGTTCTCGTTCTTTTCCTCCATGATAAAAGTACATCCTAAAAAAAATAATAAAAGACTCGGATGAATACAAGACACAAAAATGGAGCATCTCTTTCACACTCTCTCTCTCTTACCAAACACACACACTCACCTGAACTCCTGTTTCTGATTTTTTACTTGAACATTAACAGCATGTATCAGACGTCCACAAAGACTCACACAGGTGTTGTGTAGTTTCTGTCTTAAATCCTCTGATCTGTTAGAAACTGTAACTGTGAACGAGTCACTAAAGTTTATTTTCCTCACTGAGTACAAATATGAAGGATCTGTTGCTAGAACTCAGAGTGTGTGTGTGTGATAGTAACAGAAATCCTCCAGCATGTGTCCAGTAGTAATGTTTCTGCTCTATCATGTGTTTTATTCCTGATACTGAAGGAGACACAGAGATGTCCTCAGTGGCCTCCGAGTGGCGCAGTGGTTAAAGCGCTCGCCCTATCATCCGGAGATCGCTAGTTCGAATCCCGGGTGGTGCTGTAACCTCTCGCAGCCGGAGGTCTAGAGAGAGCTGATTGGCCGAGCTCTCTCACAGGGGAGGGATGAGAGGTACATAGTGCTCCCACATTAATCACGGCTCTACAGCCAGTCAGGGGCGTCTGTGAGCTCGCGCAGCGGAGGGAGCGGATAGCGCTGTCCTCCGAGTGTGTGACTCCGCCCCCAACGGTGCGCGAGCGAGCAGTTCGAAAAGATGCGGTCGGCTGGCGTCACGTGGTTCGGAGGAAACACATGATAGTCTTCGGCCCTCCCGGCTGAGTGGTAGTAGTAGCCTTAATGTGGAGCCCCCTAGTGACGGGGAGGAATTGGACACGACTAAATTAGGGAGAAAATCGGGGAAAAATCCAAAAAAAAAAAAAGAGATGTCCTCAGTGATATGAGACAGTCGTCTCTGTACAGTCACTGCATTATTATCATATACTGGGAGAATATTCATACTGAGCTGTACACAGAGTCACTGACACAAGACTGAAAGTTCAGTGTATTTACAGACGCTTACAGGTGGACTGATTTTCTTAGGGTGTCTTTCAGATTATAAACGTCATCTGCATGTAGCTCACACTCAGTTTTTATCAGCGATGCTACACAGAGCACCAACACAAGTCTGAGGAACTGCACAAATTCACTCATTAAACCTCAAGTGTAATGAATAATGGATCAATAATAGTGTTTAATCTCAGGTAAAATCAGATTCATGACAGGGAACAGAATTCAGCAGGAAACTGATCACAAACACAAGCTGTGTGTAATAAATCAGCAGCAGGTGAAGTTTCAGTGCTACATGTTTACATCACTTCAGTACAGCCTCTGTCTCATAACTGATATAAACTCATTGTTTATTTTATTATTACATGTTTATTGTATAAATTACTGTTATGATGTATGTTGAGACTCCAACACAGGATTCCAACTTCAAGGAACTTATCTTAGCTGCAGTTTATAATCAGTGTTGCCTGTTTGTTATAAAACATGATAAATAGCTGTTTTTCACTCTCTTGTGTCATTAACAAAGTCACACAATACAGGTACTGTATGGAAGTGGTGGACAAGCAAATAAAACACAGCCAGACCAAGAGACGCACTGCTACACTAGGGTTAGCAAGAGAGAGACATGCACAATAACTTAACCTTAGGAATATTTGCTGATACAGAACTTGGAGAGGAGAGAAAATACGCTAACCTGATTGATGTTCAGGCAGTTTACTGTGTGTGTGTGTGTGTGTGTGTGTGTGTGTGTGTGTGTGTCGTCCTGTTCTGTATTTAAACACTTAGGTTTGGAACAGGTGTACCAGTGAAGTGTTTTGTCTATAAACACATGGACTTTGTAAACTTACCCTTTAACCCTGAGGTGTGAGATGTAGGGCAGACACTGAAGGAAACTCCTCACTTCACTCTCTTCATCTGACCAGTCTATCAGCTCCACTGGTTTCTTCTCTGTGTGGAGTTTCAGCACTTCTAGGAGGAGGGAGACTTTTCTCTCTGAGAGATTTATGGACCAGACTGGAGGACCTGACTGGTAAACTGGGAGTAATACTGGAAGGACACTCCTGTCTGTTTCACTCTCATACTGCTTCACATGGGAGAACAGATCCAGCAGGAAATCACTCTGCTCTTTATAATAACATGCCCTCACTGTCTGCACTGTGTGCTGGATGTGTTGTGGTTGGTGTAGAGCTGCTTGCAGACACAAATCCAGTAGAAATGTTCTACATCTCTCTGCTCGTTTTTTCCGTCCCTGATCAGAGCCAAACCTGGAGAAACGTGAAAGACTCACATCAGTACAGGATACAACATTAGCAATGACTCACTCACATGTCCGCACACACACACACACACACACAGACAGATTCCTCTTTCAGTTAATACCTTAATCTGTGTAGTTTATTGTTTCTCACTGAGTAAAAATATGAAGAATCTGTTGCTAGAACTTAGTGTGTGTGTGTGAGATAGTAACAGAAAGCCTCCAGCATGTGTCCAGTAGTGATGTTTCTGCTCTATCATGTGTTTTATTCCTGATACTGAAGGAGACACAGAGATGTCCTCAGTGATATGAGACAGTCGTCTCTGTACAGTCACTGCATTATTATCATATACTGGGAGAATATTCATACTGAGCTGTACACAGAGTCACTGACACAAGACTGAAAGTCCAGTGTATTTACAGACGCTGACAGGTGGACGGATTCTCTCACTGCACTAGGGTTAGCAAGAGAGATGTTGAGCTCGAGTGCGCAGTCTCTTGCATATAGAAACAAAATTAAACATTGCTCGGTTCTCATTTACCTCGTCAGTGCTTTATTCGACACAAACAAAAACAATTTAAATCTCCTACAAGGTAAAGACATAACTAGGTCATCTCACTTGAAATAAGGAATTTGTCCTTATCTTCATACAATGTGTAAGAGTGCAATACTTAACAAGAGACATGCACAATAACTTAACATTCGTAATATTTGCTGATACAGAACTTGGAGAGGAGAGAAAATAAGCTAACCTGATTGCTGTTCAGTCAGTTTACTCTGTGTGTGTGTGTGTGTGTGTGTGTGTGTGTGTGTCTCGCCATAAAAATCATTCATCCTCTCACTGAAGTTGTAAACATGCTTTCACATAAGATTGAAGCGAGGCCTTGTGTATGATGCAAGGCTCTAAGCAGTCCGGGTGTTTGTGTAGTGTGTGTCAATGTGTGTAGTGTGTGTGTGTGTGTCGCCTTTGATCTCCGCGAGAGGACAGCGTGTGAACAAGACTTATAAAAGACTCCACTTTTATTTAAGTGCACTCACAATGACTTTTTCGTTGAAACCTTTGTGATTTTTAAATGATGAAAGTAAACAGGGTGCACTAACTTGAGCGTGAAAATGAACCGAATCTCCGTGTATACTTGCCTCACAGACGTGAAAAATATATACTTATAAAAAGCGAAATGTCTGCTTTTATGTAAATTATAAATTTGTAAATTTTATGCATGTAGTGGTCTGTGTGTCTTTCTGTGTGTGTGTGTGGGTGGGGGGGGGGGGTCAACTGAGAGATGTCAGTAGGTCTTACATATTCATGAAAAGATTAGAGGCTCTGCTGACAAAAGTTAGGCACATCAGTCAGTGTGGAAGAGATGGAAAGTTTCCTCACCATAACATGCCTTGTACTGTTTTTAATCACTCTATACACAACAAATGAAAATAAACAAAATAGACCATTTGTATTTTCATTTTGTATTCAATTTTTATATTTTATTTAAAAATAAATACCCAACAAAATTGTGTATAGAGTGATTGCAACAATACAGTTCATGTTATGATACGGAAAATCTCAATGTTTTCCATTCCAGGGATTAAAAACGGTAACAACGTCAATTTTAGAATCTGGAATCCAGAAGATGAAGATTAAAAAGAGGCCTGAAGCACTGCAGGTCTTCAGAAGAGCCTCAGATCCAAGAGGGTCTTAAAGTGGGGAGGGGTGCGTTTAGTTTCTCTGAATGTATAGATGAGAACCGCTGATTCACACCTGGGAAGGGGGAAATTATTTGCATTTGAATGTTTCTGACATTGTAAAGCAGACACAGTAACACTAAAACATGATTATCTTCATCACTACACAGTAAACCCTAATGCTCGATGTAATTAAACACACTGAGTACTGTTAACTTAAATAATTGAATCAGTAATAATTGAGTATTCGAAACGTTTTGGTATTTATGAGTTTGTAGAACTGACACTTTCCAAGTTAGCTGAACATATTCAACAAACTCAAAAATTGATAGTTCTGTTTACTTAAAATTGGAAACATCATTACTTAAAAATGATGATATAACTGATTACCTAAAATATTTTGAGTTTTGCCAACTTAATCGGGTTTACAGTGCAACAGAGCCCGAGTTACACTCCCCGCTGTATTTAATATCGTGGGGAGAAGCCCAGGATCATTAGCTGCGATAGCTCACCAGCCGTGTCTAATTCCGTGGCCCTGCTCCTTCGCGCACCAGCAGAAGGAGAGGCCGCCTACCTAGTGAGCGAGGAGCGATATTGATTTGGGCGCAGCCCATCACAGGCGTACGTCGTGACAACTTCTAACACAATAACAATTATATTTCGAACATTTTGCAGGCTGCTGTTTGGAGGAAACAGATAATAAAGAATAAACCAATTGTTGGGTGTTCATTTGTAAATGACTCACTACATCTCATTTGACCCAACAATGTGTTTACAGAAACACATTTTTAGAGTAATATTCAAGCATTTTTAGAGTATTTTGACTGCTACACTGTAAACCCGATTAAGTTGGCAAAACTCCAAATAGTTGAGATAATCAGTTACATTGTAAGTAAACAGCGAGATGCTTTTTAAAGTCCAGTTTCCCCCCCCCAACAGACCCGGAGAAACACTCCCCGCTGTGTTTGATAGCGCGGAGAGAAGCTCGGGGTCATTAGCGCCGATAGCTCACCAGTTGTGCCTCGTTAGGCGGCCCCGCTTCTTCACATACCTGCAGTGTGCACCTAGGCCGCCTACCTAGTGAGTGAGGAGCGATATTGATTTGGGCGCACGCCCATCACAGGCACGCGCCGTGAAAAGTATACATTTACTTTGCTTAAATTTGAGCTGCGGCTCATTAATCCTTGAGAGAGTGAAATAAGGTCTGACGCGTCGGTCTATAGTTATATAGCGCCACTCAGTGGTCAAAGCCAGCAACTGCATACCGTCGCCGTGACTTTTTTGTGACATATTTGTGACTATTGGCTCACGTAAAGGTCAATTTCAAATGTTTACGGTAGGAACAGTTTAGTATTTGATTTATTAGAAGGAAGGAAGGACTCGGTGTTAGACAGTCTTTTGACTGTTCTTCGAAACCATATTTATTTTGAAGCTTGAAAGGTGTAAATAGTTCTTAAATTTAATTTGTTGAGTGTCTTGTATCCAGACAAACGAAGATTAAACTGATACACTACAAGATTTGTGGTTTTACGCGTCAAATCCTTGTGCCGGTCCTTATGGAAATGGCGAAGAACAGGAAAACACAGATATCGCCATTACAATAATTATTTTTTAGTCAGGGATTTTTATTTCCCCTTAAAATTCACTTTATATTCACGTTATATTTTTCTACAATTTTCAGTGTGACAATATGCTTCTGCAATAGTGTGTGTGTGTGTGTGTGTGTGTGTGTGTGTGTGTAAAGGGTCGTCCTGTTCTGGATTTAAACACTTAGGTTTGGGGCAGGTGTACCAGTAAAGTGTTTTATCTATAAACACATGGACTTTGTAAACTTACCCTTTAAACCTGAGCTCTGAGATGTAGGGCAGACACTGAAGGAAACTCCTCACTTCACTCTCCTTAGACGACCAGTCTATCAGCACCACTGGTTTCTTCTCTGTGTGGAGTTTCAGCACTTCTAGGAGGAGGGAGACTTTTCTCTCTGAGAGATTTATGGACCAGACTGGAGGACCTGACTGGTAAACTGGGAGTAATACTGGAAGGACACTCCCGTCTGTTTCACTCTCATACTGCTTCACACGGGAGAACAGATCCAGCAGGAAATCACTCTGGTCTATATAATACCATCTCATCACTGTGTGCACTGTGTGCTGGATGTGTTGTGGTTGGTGTAGAGCTGCTTGCAGACACAAATCCAGTAGAAATTTTCGATATCTCTTTTCTCGTTTTTTCCATCCCTGATCAGAGCCAAACCTGGAGAAAAGTGAAAGACTCACATCAGTACAGGACACAAAATTAGCACACACACAGATACACACAGATACACCACATACACATACAGTGAGATTTCTCTTTTAGTTAATTCCTTAATCTGTGTAGTTTATTTGTTTCTCACTGAGTAAAAATATGAAGGATCTATTGCTAGAACTCAGTGTGTGTGTGTGTGTGTGTGTGTGTGTGTGTGTGTGTGTGTGTGTGATACTAAGAGAAAGCCTTCAGCATGTGTCC
This sequence comes from Clarias magur, assembly GCA_013621035.1. Taxonomy (NCBI): domain Eukaryota; kingdom Metazoa; phylum Chordata; class Actinopteri; order Siluriformes; family Clariidae; genus Clarias; species Clarias magur. Next base: position 307,007 of record QNUK01000587.1, read on the forward strand.
AGTAGTGATGTTTCTGCTCTATCATGTGTTTTATTCCTGATACTGAAGGAGACACAGAGATGTCCTCAGTGATATGAGACAGTCGTCTCTGTACAGTCACTGCATTATTATCATATACTGGGAGAATATTCATACTGAGCTGTACACAGAGTCACTGACACAAGACTGAAAGTCCAGTGTATTTACAGAAGCTTACAGGTGGACTGATTCTCTCAGGGTGTCTTTCAGATTATAAACGTCATCTGCATGTAGCTCACAATTCAGTTTTTATCAGGGATGGTAAACAGAGCACTAACACAAGTCTGAAGAACTGCACAAATTCACTCATTAAACCTCAGTGTACGGTGATCAATAATGGATCAATAATAGAGTTTAATCTGATGTAACAGTTGATAGTGAAAATTTCACCAAAACGTTCTCACTTTTGTTTTATGCCGATTATTTTTTCATGAATGCTTTTATATGCAATGGTTGTGATCCCCTGCCTACGTATTCATGAGTCTGTGTGTGTGCGCGCGACGTGAGTGGTGGCGTCACTACATAGGCGTGCGTGCGTGCTCCGGTCAAAGCCTTTTCCTGCTGACCGGAGGTGAGTGCGTCACAGCAAAGTTTGTGATAAAAAATGGGTTGGTATATATTAGGGGTGCTGCGATCAGGATTTTTGGGGCCGATCACCGATCTCCTGTCACGAACTAACCGGAGATGAACCAGAAGACTAGCAGTTAGCCCTGTAGCGTGGATGGTAAACCCAAACGCGGAAGTAGCGCGAGCAGGCAGGATAACCACACTGGTTATTATTAGAACTCTCCCGAAGCGAGAGCAAGAGTTTAACATGGGTGACGTAATGAAGGGTTTAAGTTGAGATGTGTGGAGTACCGGGTGGATCCGGAGCGCCGCAGGCAGCTGGAGCCGGTAGGTGACAGGGTTAATCCGGAGGTTGATGCGGTATGGTCCGATGAATCTGGGTGATAGTTTCCATGATTCTCTCTGCAGGTGTAGATTTCTTGTTGATAACCATACCTTGTCACCTACTAGGTACATTCGTCCCGGTGGGTGTCGACGGCGATGTTGAACGGTGTAGCGGCTGTTAGCAAGTCGGATGGCGTTGTTTGCTCGTCTCCGACACCGGCGAAAAAACTGTTGGGCCGACGGTACTTCTTGATGGTCAAACATCGGAGGTTGGAAACCATAGCACACCTCGAACCGGCTGAGGTTGGTGGCAGAGGACGTATGGAGGTTGTGAAACAACTCAGCCCATATGAGGTAGCGGGCCCAGGAGCACTGACGATCAGCAATAAAGCATCTCAGGTAGCACTCCAGCTGTTGGTTGATTCGCTCCATCTGACCGTCTGACTGTGGGTTGTAGCCGGAGAACAGACTGCAGGTGGAGTCGATCAGACGGCAGAAGGCCTTCCAGAACCGGGAGGTGAACTGGGGCCCCCTGTCCGAGACGATGTCCTTTGGGAACCCATGCAGGCGGACTACGTGCTCTAATATCAGCTCAGCTGTCCTTTTGGCTGACGGGAGACCGGGGAGGGCCACCAGGTGTACCGCTTTGGAGAACCGGTCGACAATGGGGAGGATGGTGTCCTTTCCTTCGGAAACCGGCAGGCCCGTGATGAAATCAACGGCAATGTGTGTCCAGGGCTGACGGGGAACTGGGAGTGGCCGAAGTTTCCCTGGTGATGGCTGGTTGCTGTCCTTGGACCTGGCACACACTGGGCACGCTTGGACGAACTCGTCCACGTCCCTCTTGAAATTGGGGAGGAGTGTCCCCATTGGAGGACGTTGGTCTTGACGGAGTCGGGGACATAGAGACGACCAGGCGGCACACCTGCTGGTTCGGTATCCGCAGTCTGTGCCTGGCAAATTCTCGTTTTCAAATCCCAGTTAATTGGTGCAAGGATCTTGGTGGGTGGTAGGACAGGCGCGGGGTCCGCCCAGGGGACGTCTTCTTCGTGCTGTCGTGATAGAGCGTCGGCCTTGGTGTTCTTGGACCCCGGGCGGTATGACAGGTGGAAGTTATAATTTTTTGAAAAACAATGCCCACCGCGCCTGTCTGGGGTTCAGTTGTTTCAATGTGCGGATAGTAATAAGGTTCTGATGGTTGGTCCAGACGATGAACGGCTCTCTGGCACCCTGGAGCCAGTGTCGCCATTTCTCTTGGAGAAAAACTGCAAGGGTGCAGTTTTTGGTCTGGACGTCGCTGGGAGAGAACGGCTCCGGCGCCCACATCCGAAGCGTCCACCTGCACAACGAATGGTTTGTCAGCATCCGGGTGAAGAAGGATGGGAGCAGTGGTGAAGCGGCAACAGAGTTCGTGGAAGGCGGAGATGGCGGTGGAGGTGAGATGAGGGGCGAGTCAGAGCGGTTAATGGGGCTGCAACTGTACTGTAGTCCCGGATAAAGCGACGGTAGAAGTTAGCAAACCTGAGAAATCGCTGGAGTTGTTTGAGAGTCTTGGGTAGGGGCCAATGACTCACAACTTCCAGTTTTTGCGGGTCCATGGCCACAGCCTGGGACAAGATGACAAAACCCAGGAACGTGGTGGAGCGCTCGTGAAAAGCGCACTTTTCCAACTTACAGTACAGTTGGTGGGTGAGGAGTCTCTTTAGGACCGCCCTGACATGCTGGACGTGTTCGATGATGGTTCGGGAGTAAATGAGGATGTCGTCCAGGTAGACGAACACCCAGCGGTCTAACATGTCTCTGAGAACGTCGTTGATAAATTGTTGGAATACCGCCGGTGCATTGCAGGGGTGATGAAGGCTGTCTTCCACTCATCGCCCTCTCTGATGCGCACCAAGCTGTAGGCGCTCCGGAGGTCCAACTTAGTGAAAATGGTGGCGCCAGAGAGGATGTCCAGGTCAGAGCTGGTAAGAGGCAATGGGTGTCGGTTCTTGATGGTGATGTTGTTGAGTCCCCGGTAATCGACACAGGGACGAAAACTACCATCGCGTTTCTTCACAAAAAAGAACCCCGTGGTGGCAGGTGAGGAGGAGGGTCGGATGGTACCATGGCGAAGTCCGCTGGAGACATACTCCTCCATTGCCTGCATCTCGTTCTTGGATAGGGAATAGAGGTGGCCGCGGGGTGGGATGGAGCCTGGCTGAAGGTCGATTGCCAGGTCGTAGGGGCAATGTAGAGGTAGATGGGTGGCATGTTTCTTGCAGAAGACTTCAGCCAGTTCCCAGTAGTCTCGTGGGATGTTATCTGTGTCAACATCGGGGACCTCGGTCTCCCTAGAGCACGTCCCAGCCTCGGGCCGTAGGCATAGTTCGCTGCAGGTCGGTCCCCATTGTAGGATCCAATTTTGGGTCCAGGAGATGAGTGACGCAGTAGCCATGGGTGTCCCAGGATGATAGGTGGTGACGGAATTGAGGTGATGTAAAGCAGGATCTGTTCCTGATGCTGGTGGTGATAGGCACGAGGGTGATAGGATGGGTTCGGAGGGTGATGGGACTGGAGGAGAGGGGCCAACCATCAACTGATGTAATAGTCACGGGCTGGGATAACGCCTCTGTCTTTACCCCCAGTCTTTTGACATAAGAAGAGTCAATGAAGTTGCCCGCGGCACCGGAATCGATGAACGCGGTACTTCCAACTCGTTTGTGGTAAAACCGAAGATGTACTTTTACCGTGAGACGGGAATCATCGGTCAAGGTGGTGGAGAGGCAGATGGAACCCGGTGAGCCACTCTCATTTCTCACCGGGTCTGCGCGTTTCCCGGTCGCAGAGAACAGATGGCTTGGTGATGTGTAGCAGATCCACAATACGCGCAGAGCCCCTCTCTGAATCGGCGTTCCCGTTCTGCAGCGGTTAAGGAGGCGCGCCCTAATTGCATGGGTTCCCCGGCTCCTGTGTTAACCACGGCGGGAGGTGGAGAACCGATGGGTCCGGTAGGTGGAGAAGTGAATGAGGATCGGGCTTCGGAGACTGGAGCTTGGGGGAAGAAATTGGTGGATCGAGGAGCATACTGATGTAATGGCATCGTGATGGGCGGCAGGGTACGGGGAGCTGGCTTGGGGCGAGCGAGCAGACGTTGGTCGATCCGGAGGGCGAGTTGGATTAAGCCCTCCAAGGTCACTGGGAGCTCTCGTCCGGTGAGCTCGTCCTTTATACGCGAAGCCAGTCCCTCGTAGTAGGTCGTCCGGAGGGCGGAGTCTCCCCAGTCTGCACAGCAAGGGTACAAAACTCCGCGGTGTAACGGCTCACGGTCGACCCTCCCTGCCGTAGAAGTCGGTCTCCACCTCAGCAGCAGGATGTTCGAAGGTGAGTTTGAGTTGGCGGGTGAATTCCGTGTATGAGTAGGCGACGTCTGAATCTGAGCGAATAACTGCCGTGGCCCACTCAGCTGCCTGCCCGGATAGCAACGAGACGAGAAGAGCAATGCACAGTTGGTCTGTGGAGTACCTGGTGGAATTGAACTCAAACACGAGATCCAATGCGGTTAGAAAAACACTGCACTTCCCATCTGTGCCATCCCATTTATCCGGTAAAGCCAGAAAAACATCAGAAGATGGGGAGGGAGTTGGCGGTGCAGCAGCCGCTGCAATGGGCGCGGCAACAGCCGGCTGAGCGGCCGCCCCACAGAGGGTCGCAGTCTCCTGTCCCAGCTCCACCCCCTCGCGGCGCAAGACCGCAACGTCTTCGAGCTCCTTGCAGAGAGACGCGACTTCACCACGGAGCTGATCAATCAACTTGGCGTGTTGGTCAACCACATCGCAGAGGCGAGCAAACTCCGCTGGGTTCACTGCTGATGGCTCAGCCATTCTGTCACAAACTAACCGGAGATGAACCAGAAGACTAGCAGTTAGCCCTGTAGCGTGGATGGTAAACCCAAACGCGGAAGTAGCGCGAGCAGGCAGGATAACCACGCTGGTTATTATTAGAACTCTCACCAAGTGAGAGCAAGAGTTTACACAAATAAACCCGCATTCTAAATACACACACCCAATCGAAAGCAAAACCCAAGAAACTGAGTGCTCACGTTTAGACGAGCAAAGCGTCGGCGATAGCATGGGCAAAACTCAATGACTGAGCAATGTGAAGCGCCCTCTTGTTTCCTTTTATGCTTCCTGAAACACGACCGTATTACTTCCGGGTCCTAGTGCCGGTTGTGTTACGAGTGATAACTGTATCGGCCGATACCGATTACAGGGTCTACTCAAAGCCTTATCATGTAGCATTATTTATAATTTACATTGTTGTTAGATATAGTTTAAGTATTGAAATTACAACTGTATTTAGTGGCAAGCAACATGTGCAACATGTCAACTTAAAACATAGAAGCCTGTGCTTGGTTAGTAATTGGGAACAACTTGGAGTTTGACAAATGTATGCTGGTCACCAGTATACCAGCACCAAATCACAGCATATGCTGGTCAATCTGGTCACCAGCTATCTGGTCTATGCTGTTGTTTTCAGCAGGGAAAGAGGACGTGAGTCGCCGGAAGTTCTGCAAGGTCTGCAAGCATCTGCGAGGACCGCCAAAAAATTAAACATGTTTAATTTTTCATGTTTAATTTTTCATGTTTAAAAAATTACATGTTTAATTTTTCGTGCGGAAAGATGGAAACGTAATCACAGGGCCAAAACTCGCGGTGAATCATGAACCGTACTTACAGCCATTGCGCGAAACCACGTAGGAGAGATAGGGGAATTACCGACAGCTGAGTGAGTGGTGACGCGTGAGTTGCTGAACTCTCCCCCTCTCTTAGCGCTAGACAATTTTGAAAACTGCTCGTGTTCCTTTACGAGACTAACCTTCAAATGTCTGATGAGGTTCGTGGTGTTAAAATGCTTTGGTTGCTTCCCGCCTCGTGGAACTGGCTTGTTCCACCGGTTGCCGATTGCTAATGTGTTGTCTTTTTCACACAACACGTAGAATTGCCAGACCGTTGAAGCCATTTTAGCAGCGCGCAAAAAAAATATCCCGCGAGTTTTGCGTCATGTGATCGGCTTCTCTATATCGGCTATTATAGAGACTGCCGATCAAACTTCCCAAAGCAATTATCGGCCGATCAATCGGAGCACCCCTATATATACACACACACACACACACACACACACACACACGCACACACACACACACAGTGGAACCTCGGATTGCGAGTAACGTGGTTTACGAGTGTTCCGCAAACCAATCAAAGATTTTAAATATTTTTTTATTCGGAAACCGAGCAAGTATTAGTTTACGAGCACATGCGACTCTTATTTTGACACCGAGCGTTACTCTCTCACCTTACTCTCTCTCTCACACGGTGCCTGCGCGCACCAATAGAAACACTTATCTGTCAGGATTTATTTGTAGTTTTTTTAAAGATAAAATGCAGATTAATTTTTTATTTTCATTTTATAGATTGTATTAATTATATTTATGTATTTATTTTTGGGGGGCTGTGGAACAAATAATTTGAGTTTTCATTATTTCTTATGGGAAATGATGATTTGGTTTATGAGTGTTTTGGAATACAAGCCCACTTCCAAAACGAATTATGCTCGTAATCCAAGGTTCCACTGTATATATATATATATATATATATATATATATATATATATATATATATATATATATATATATATATATATATATATATACCCTTCGGTCAATGAAAGAAAAACTCACAATGGTCACATAAATAACTTTAATCTGACTAAAGTAATAAAAAAAATTCTATGAATGTTAACCAATAAAAGTCAGACATTGCTTTTCAACCATGCTTCAACAGAATTATTTAAAAAAATAAACTCATGGAACAGGCCTGGATAAAAATTATGGTACCCCTAGAAAATACTGAAAATAAAGTGACCAAAGGAACATGTTAATTCAAGATGTGTCCACTAATTAGCATCACAGCATCTTGTAATCAGTCAGTGGGCCTATATATAGGGCTCCAGGTCGTCATTGTGTTGTTTGGTGACATGGTATGTACCACACTCAACATGGACCAGAGGAAGCGAAGGAAAGAGTTGTCTCAGGAGATTTGAAAGAAAATTATAGACAAGCATGTTAAAGGTAAAGGCTATAAGACCATTTCCAAGCAGCTAGATGTTCCTGTGACTACAGTTGCACATATTATTTAGAAATTTAAGATCCATGGGACTGTAGCCAACCTCCCTGGACGTGGCCGCACGAGGAAAATTGATAACAAATCAAAGAGACGGATAATCCCAATGGTAACAAAAGAGCCCAGAAAGACTTCGAAAGAGATCCAAGGTCAACTTCATGCTCAAGGAACATCAGTGTCAGATCGCACCATCCGTCGTTGTTTCAGCCAAAGTGGACTACATGGGAGACGACCAAGGAGGACACCACTGTTGAAAACAAATCAGAAAAAAGCCAGACTGGAATATGCCAAACTACAAGTTGCAAAGCTTCTGGGAGAATGTCCTATGGACAGATGAGACAAAAATGGAACTTTTTGCCAAGGCACATCAGCTCTATGTTCACAGACGGAAAAATGAAGCACATCAAGAAAAGAACACTGTCCCTACTGTGAAACATGGAGGAGGCTCTGTTATGTTCTGGGGCTGCTTTGCTGCATCTGGCACAGGGTGTCTTGAATCTGTGCAGGGTACAATGAAATCTCAAGACTATGAAGGGATTCTAGAGAGAAATGTGCTGGCCAGTGTCAGAAAGCTGGGTCTCAGTCGCAGGTCATGGGTCTTGCAACAGGACAATGACCCAAAACACACAGCTAAAACCTTCAAACCGGAAACAACTGGAGCAGCTTGCTCATGAGGAGTGGGCCAAAATACCTGCAGAGAGGTGCAGAAGTCTCATTGACAGTTACAGGAATCGTTTGATTGCAGTGATTGCCTCAAAAGGTTGTGCAACAAACTATTAAGTTAGGGGTACCATCGTTTTTGTCGAGGCCTGTTCCATGAGTTCATTTTTTTAAATAATTCCATTGAAGCATGGTTGAAAAGCAATATCTGACTTTCACTGGTTAACATTCATAGAATTCTTATTTATTATTACTTTTGTCAGATTAAAGTTATTTCTGTGACCATTGTGAGTTTTTCTTTCATTGACCGAAGGGTACCAACAATTTTGTCCATGTATATATATATATATATATATATATATATATATATATATATATATATATATATATATATATATTTATATAGTGTGTGTGTGTCCAACACTTAGGTTTGGAACAGGTGTACCAGTAAAGTGTTTTGTCTATAAACCCAAACTTACCTATTAACCCTGAGGTGTGAGATGTAGGGCAGACACTGAAGGAAACTCCTCACTTCACTCTCTTCATCTGAACAGTCTATCAGCTCCACTGGTTTCTTCTCTGTGTGGAGTTTCAGCACTTCTAGGAGGAGGGAGACTTTTCTCTCTGAGAGATTTATGTACCAGACTGGAGGACCTGACTGATAAACTGGGAGTAATACTGGAAGGACACTCCTGCCTGTTTCACTCTCATACTGCTTCACACGGGAGAACAGATCCAGCAGGAAATCACACTGTCTTTTACAATAATATTCAACATTATCATATTCATCAATATATGACATCACTGTGTGCACTGTGTGCTGGATGTGTTGTGGTTGGTGTAGAGCTGCTTGCAGACACAAATCCAGTAGAAATGTTCTCCAACTCTGTTCTCGTTCTTTTCCTCCATGATAAAAGTACATCCTAAAAAAAATAATAAAAGACTCGGATGAATACAAGCATCTCTTTCACACTCTCTCTCTCTTACCAAACACACACACTCACCTGAACTCCTGTTTCTGATTTTTTACTTGAACATTAACAGCATGTATCAGACGTCCACAAAGACTCACACAGGTGTTGTGTAGTTTCTGTCTTAAATCCTCTGATCTGTTAGAAACTGTAACTGTGAACGAGTCACTAAAGTTTATTTTCCTCACTGAGTACAAATATGAAGGATCTGTTGCTAGAACTCAGAGTGTGTGTGTGTGATAGTAACAGAAATCCTCCAGCATGTGTCCAGTAGTAATGTTTCTGCTCTATCATGTGTTTTATTCCTGATACTGAAGGAGACACAGAGATGTCCTCAGTGATATGAGACAGTCGTCTCTGTACAGTCACTGCATTATTATCATATACTGGGAGAATATTCATACTGAGCTGTACACAGAGTCACTGACACAAGACTGAAAGTTCAGTGTATTTACAGACGCTTACAGGTGGACTGATTTTCTTAGGGTGTCTTTCAGATTATAAACGTCATCTGCATGTAGCTCACACTCAGTTTTTATCAGCGATGCTACACAGAGCACCAACACAAGTCTGAGGAACTGCACAAATTCACTCATTAAACCTCAAGTGTAATGAATAATGGATCAATAAGTGTTTAATCTCAGGTAAAATCAGATTCATGACAGGGAACAGAATTCAGCAGGAAACTGATCACAAACACAAGCTGTGTGTAATAAATCAGCAGCAGGTGAAGTTTCAGTGCTACATGTTTACATCACTTCAGTACAGCCTCTGTCTCATAACTGATATAAACTCATTGTTTATTTTATTATTACATGTTTATTGTATAAATTACTGTTATGATGTATGTCGAGGTTCCAACACAGGATTCCAACCTCAATGAAAAGTACTTACATACTGGCTGAATGACCTGTTAGTGATGTGAACCATTTACTATTGCTACACACTCACACCTCACACACCAGTGCTCCCAGTACACTGTACATTTACCAGTTAGCTGTACATTAGAGATAACTGTACTGTTATTTATATTATCAGCTGCATCAGGCCCATAAAAACTGACTCCCTGATTTACTTTTCTACATTTTCAAACATAAAACACTGAACACTTCATGGTTATGATGTACTGAGAGATGTGCAGCCGTATTACATCGTTTACCTACACAGTAAAATCTCCAGTAATATAGAACTTGGAGCGGAGATTCGAGTGCTGTTTGCTCAGGTTACTCATTTTATTTCTATTTTTTTATTTTTTTATTTGTATGTGTCCAGATAAATCGTTCCTCTTTATACTCTCACTGAAGCTGTAAACATGCTTTGACATGAAAGGGGAACCATCGTCTTGTGTATGTTGCAGTGTTCTGAGCAATGTGTGTGTGTGCGCGTGTATATGTATGTGTGTGCGCGTATGTATAAATCCGTCCTGCTCTGTATTTAAATACTTAGGTTAGGGGCAGGTGTGCCAATAAAGTATTTTGTCTATAAACACATTTGTAAACTTACCTATTAAACCTGAGGTGTGAGATGTAGGGCAGACACTGAAGGAAACTCCTCACTTCACTCTCTTCATATGACCAGTCTATCAGCTCCACTGGTTTCTTCTCTGTTTGGAGTTTCAGCACTTCTAGGAGGAGGGAGACTTTTCTCTCTGAGAGATTTATGGACCAGACTGGAGGACCTGACTGGTAAACTGGGAGTAATACTGGAAGGACACTCCTGTCTGTTTCACTCTCATACTGCTTCACACGGGAGAACAGATCCAGCAGGAAATCACTCTGGTCTATATGATAACATCTCATCACTGTCTGCACTGTGTGCTGGATGTGTTGTGGTTGATGTAGAGCTGCTTGCAGACACAAATCCAGTAGAAATGTTCTACACCTCTGTTCTCTCTCTTTCTCTCCTTGTTTAGACTCACAGCTACAGAAAAGTGAAAGCCCATCATTATTACTGTACACAACACAGAACACACACACAGTGTCACACTGCTGAACTCCTATTTCTGTTTTTCCTTAAATATTAATTATTGGCATTTTGCAAATTTCCAGAGAGACTTGAGTGTTTTGTAATGTCTAACTCACTTAAGTTTCTTTTTCTTTCTTTCTTTCTTTCTTTCTTTTTTGTCAGGAGCTGTGGCTAGACCTCAGAGGGTATTTTAAGGACACCAAAAGAAGCAATATAGTATTTGGATAGCTTTATCATGTGGTTTCTTCCTGATATTGACAAAATTAAGAAATTTAAACATTTACTCAAATATATTAGACAACCTAATATGTGCAGTTACTGTACTATATTAATAATGCTATGTACTGTATATGTATATTAAAAATAAGAAAGTTCCTCATTTGTTTGTATCAGCGTTTAAATTATACTGCCTTTTCTCTTTTATACTAAATAACAATATTAACTAGTTTTACGCTTTAATACTACTGGATTTTTGCACTTTTTCAGAGACCGCATGTATCATCTGAGAACAACAAGCAGAATCCATCACCAATTAATTAAAACTCAGACTCAGAGGTCATTCAGCTCGTTCAGCGTGTAGAATGCAGGAGTTTTAGACATTCTTTCTCCGTCATTAGTGATCATTTTACTTGTGATAGGTGTGCGTTAGTTAGCACTCTGACGGAGAAGATATCAGCATTAAAGGAGCGCATCCAGACTTTTAGAGAGGGTTAGAGAGCGCGACAGCAGTGCTATTCCCGTAGAGCAGGGGTCTCCAAATCCAGTCCTGTAGGGTCAGTGACCAGCACAGTTTGTAATTCAACAACACCCAAACACACCCACTGAACCTAGTAATTAACAGATTAGTTAAATCAGCTGTGTCTGAGAAGAAGAATCACCAAACTGTGTTGGACACTGGCCCTCCAGGACTGGATTTGGAGACCACTGCCATAGCGGAAAGTCTGGGTGCTGCAGGCGGAGATGACCAGCCCCCGACTCCGGCATTAGAGCCCTCTCAGTGGGACGAGTGGGTGACAAATCGGCGGCATACTCGTTCAGGCAAACCTAACGCTAAGGCTAGCCCACCAGAGCACACCTCCTCTGCGCTTCACGTGTCCAACAGGTTTGCTCTCTTCAGTGATGCACCCGCTGAGAAATCTGAAAGAGCTCTATGAAAGCGGTTATAGGAGACTCTATACTGAGGCACGTGAAATTAGCTAGGCCTTTAGGGGCGCCAGCAGCAGTGGTCAGGTGTATCCCGGGAGCCAGAGCACCGGACATAGCAGGTAATCTTAGGGCTCTAGGACAGCATAGGTTCTCTAAGATGGTGGTACATGCTGGAGCTAATGATATACAGTACACGTTCGTCAGTCAGAGGTTAGTAAGCATAACTTTACAGAGGTGTTTAAACTAGCGAGGGCGATGTCCGAAGAAGTAGGATGCTCTGGCCCCATCCCAATGAGACGTAGCGACATAGCTTACAGCAGGTTATGGTTGCTGGATGTCCAGGTGGTGCTCGGAAAATAACGTGGGCTTTATAGATAATTGGAAGACCTTTGAGGGCAACGCTGGCCTTTTAGGGCGGGACGGTGTCCATCCCACTCAGCAAGGTGCTGCTCTCATTTCTTGTAGTAGGGCGCATAGTCTCAGAAGAGGCCTAGTTAATCAGTGACAATCCAGAGCCCAGGCCAGGGAGCAGACAGACAGGCTAAACCAACCATCTGCTAGCTGTATAGCGTTCTCACTCAGGGTTCACTGTACTGAGACTATGTCTGTTCCCCGAGCTAAAAAAAAATTAGAAAGACTGTTTTAGTAATTTAATTAATATAGAAACCAAAAATTCAAAACACACTGAATACGAGGAGTCACGTGGGTACCCCAAGCATGGTGGCTCGCTAGATTGGCTCCTGCCCACTCGTTAATAATTATATAATTAATGAGGTATAATAGTTGACATTCCGGGTGAAATATGTTTTAAAATTGTCCATGATCCGGATTTTAAAGACCTAACCACGTTTTTGACGGCATTACAATGGCGACGACATCCAAATATTTCAAGGAGGCAAACCGCATGGCGACTAGACAAACTACACCGCTAATGACAGCTTCGAGATCACCCGAAAAGCAGAGTGACGAAAAAGTGAGTCTGGAAAAAGTTTTTGCTGAAGTAACTAAAATGAGCAAGACCCTTCAGGTAGTGGCAGCGGACACAATCGCCATTAAAGAGACAATGACGGAGTTAAAAGACACGGTAAACGGGCTGCAAGTCCGAATGGAGGAGGCTGAGGGCCGTGTTTCACAACTGGAGGATGTGACAGAGGGTCTGTCGACAGATAAAGAAGCCAAAGAAAAAAAGATTCAAGTTCTGTGGGACCGGGTTCAAATACTTGAGAACCATAGTAAAAGGAACAATGTAAGGCTTGTAGGGCTGAAAGAAAAGTATGGGATGAACGGCACCTTGGAGAGATGTTTAAAAAGACTTCTGAGCGAAGGCCTGGGGATCGACATGGAAGGGGAATTCGAGAGTTCATAGAATTCCAGCCCCCATGCCGAGTGAGGATCAACCGCCGAGGCCGGTGCTGATTAGGTTTTTGAGACAGTCAGCGCGGGAGAAAGTGCTGCGAGTCGCGCGGGAGCGCCGTGGAATTGAATGGGAGGATGCGAGATTATCCATATTCCCCGAAATGACGCGGGAGCTGGCTGAAAAGCGAAAGAAGTTTCTGCCTGCTAAGAAATTGCTACAAAAGCTAAATGTGAGATACACGCTTGCATTCCCTGCTACCCTGAGATTTACGTGGAAAGGTAAAAATCATAGTTTTACCAACATTGAGGAAGCGGAGCGATTTATTAGCACACTGAGCAATGACAGTACATCAACAGGTATGCTCTTATAAGACAGTATTGCTTATGGACGGTGAGGAACATATAAGTCAACCAGGGGTAGATAAACGCGAGTAGGTTTTGGGCTTTGGATGGTGGGCTGCCCGAGCAGCTGGATAGTGACGTAATCGGCTGCACGAGCGGTGCACCACGGACCAATAGGAGTTATTTTTTGTTGTTGCGTGTTCTGTTTGCAACTTTTTGTTTTTTCTTGTTTTCATGCTACGGCTTTAAGACCGGAGATTGGTCTAAGCTCCCAGTTTGTGTTTTGAGGGAGCATTTTATTTTTTGAGGGCATTTTATGTTACTTTATTATGTTTGTTTTGTTTCTTATAAATCATTTTTTTTTAAAAAAGGTTCGGTCATGACAAGGTTTATTATTAAGAGTTTGTTCTTACACAGGTCAGATTACTATGCTCATACAGGTCTATATACACAACATTGGCTTTCATACTCCCTAATTGCTCTTTCTTGGTATCACATAATGCACTTGATATCACATAACACACTATGGTGGGGAATTATATAACATGCATGTCCTGGAATATAAAAGGCTGTGGGAATGCGATAAAAAGAGGCAAAGTTATGACATACTTAAAACACCATAAAGTAGATATTGCATTTATCCAGGAAACACACTTCAAAGGGGAAGAGGCGCTAAAATTGAAATATGGGTGGGTTGGACACGTGTTCCACAGCTCCTTTTCCAGTAAGCGGAATGGGGTCGCTATATTAGTCAACAAGAACCTAAACTTTGTGTTGACTGGAGAGACTAAAGACAAGGAAGGAAGAATGGTATGCCTACAGACCACGATAAATGGCACCGTAATGGTGCTATGTAATATTTACGCCCCAAATACAGGGGATCCTAATTTTTTTTATGATTTAAATAAGACTTTGGGGGAAACGGATGGCCAAATAATACTAGCTGGAGATTTTAACCAAGTGTGGGATGCTTTTATAGATAAAAGTAAATTTAGTGGCCAAACATATCCCAAAGATAGAGCAGCAATTCATATGATGAGTGAAGATAATGGGTTAGCGGATATTTGGCGTTTGGTGAATCCACGTGAGAGGGAATACACTTTTTACTCACATTGTCATAAATCCCACTCCAGAATTTATATGTTTCTGATATCCAACACCTTGGCAAACCAAGTTACCCACTGCAAAATAAACGCTATCGCTTTGTCAGACCACGCAGCCGTGATGTTGGGTATTGACATTAATACATGTGATGAAGAGAGAAAAGGCAGATGGAGATTAAACACTTCATTGTTGTCCCATGAGGCATTTAGTTTGTTATTAAAAGAAGATTTGAAATCCTTTTTCGAGATTAATACTGGTAGCACTGAAAAAATGTCAACTGAATGGGAAGCTTCTAAGGCGTATGTTAGAGGAAAGATAATAGGCTATGCGTCTAAAAGAAAAAGAGATCGGGCCAGAATACAAGAATTAGATAATAAAATTAAGAATGTTGAAAAAGAATTATCCCAATGCTTCTCAAATCAATTATATCAAAATATTTGTAAACTCAAATTTGAACTGCAGGAAATTTATAATAAAAAGGTGGAATATGCTCTATTTAGATTGGGAACTACTTTTTATGAGGAGGGGGAGAAGACTGGTAAATTGCTTGCGAGACAGTTGAAGCAAAAACATACATGTAATTTAATAACAGCTATTAAGAAAGGAAATACAATAGTAACATCAACAAGGGAGATAAACAACGTAGTACAGAAGTTTTATAAAGAATTGTATACTGCTGACGTTGGTCTTAAACAGGAAGAATTGCTCAGTTTTTTCTCCAAGGTTAAAATGCCTAAATTATCCCCAAAGGAAATGAATATGTTAGAAGGTCATATTACCGAACTTGAAGTTAGAAAAGCTGTATCTATTACGCGGAATGGTAAGTCAGCAGGGTTGGATGGGTTCCCGGTCGAGTATTATAAACAGTATATAGACTTACTTGCGCCCAAATTAATAGAAGTATACAATGAGCCAGTGGATCTCTTCCCTCCTCTTTTAATGACGCTCTTATATCGGTGATCCTTAAGAAAGACAGAGATCCCACTGAGCCCTCAAATTATCGACCAATAAGTTTAATTAATGTGGACTGCAAGATCCTTAGTAAAATTCTTGCGTTGCGATTGGAGAAGGTTTTACCCAATATTATAAACCCTGATCAAGTTGGTTTCATGATGAATAGGTCATCAACAGATAACATGAGAAGGTTACTGCACCTAATTTGGCTAAACAGAGATAAAGCTGATCCAATCGTCGCGCTTTCACTTGATGCAGAGAAGGCGTTTGATCGGGTTCATTGGGAATTTCTGTTCACAACTTTGTCAGGTTTTGGGTTTGGGCCTTGTTTCATCAAATGG
Source organism: Clarias magur (assembly GCA_013621035.1). Lineage (NCBI taxonomy): Eukaryota > Metazoa > Chordata > Actinopteri > Siluriformes > Clariidae > Clarias > Clarias magur. The sequence continues at coordinate 322,916 of QNUK01000587.1, forward strand.
ATTAGAACATTATACAAAACGCCTAGGGCATGTGTGATCACCAACGGCAAAGTCTCTCCATCTTTTGATCTCACCAGGGGGACGCGACAGGGATGTCCACTCTCACCATTATTGTACAATATCGTACTAGAACCATTGGCCATTGCTATTAGGGATAACGAAAACATCCTAGGTGCATGGGGGGGAGACAAAGAGCATAAATTGTTTTTATATGCTGATGACATCCTGGCCTTGGTAAAAAAATCCAGATAAGTCCTTATCTCACTTAATGGAGACAGTTCAATGCTACTCAAAAGTTTCCGGATATAAAATTAATTGGACAAAGTCAGAAGCCATGCCTATATCCGGAATATGCAATGCAAATATGGTAACTAGATTTGGCTTTAGGTGGAGCCCAAGAGGGATAAAATATGTGGGTATCATGATAAGCAGGAAATTGGAAGAGACCCCCACACTAAATTTAGGACCACTTCTACAAACCATAAGAAATAACTTGGAGAAATGGGGGAAAATTCAACTAACCTTATGGGGGAAGGTGAATATAATTAAGATGGTGGTTGCACCTCAGCTTAATTACATGCTTATGATGCTACCACTCACCATACCACAGTTGATCTGTAATCAATATGATACAATGGTTAAACATTTCCTATGGAATGGGAAAAGGCCCCGGATAAAGTTTAAAACACTACATGCACCTCGGGATAAGGGAGGGCTGGGATTATCAGATCCTCGCCTCTATCAGATATCCTTTGAAATGGCCAAATTGGCCAAACACTGGAACAATGATACTCAATTAGACTGGGTTATTATTGAGAAAACCTTGTCATGGCCATATAGCCCTATTGAATATATGTCTCAATGTTCAGATATAACCACAAACCCTATCATGAAGCACTCAAGAGAGGTGTGGGCGAAGATTCACAAGATGCATAAATTATCACAATGTAAACAACCATACTCTTCCCGTGGTATAATTCTATTATAATACCCATATATTGGAAGAAATGGCATATGAATGGCTTGCGTACTGTGTCAGATTTATTTGAACAGGATGCATTTATGTCTTATAATAATCTTGTACAGAAGTATAATTTAAAGGGAAAAGAACATTTCTGGAAATATCTTCAAATTAGAAACTGTGTCTCCACAAAAATTCAGCAAATAGACGAAAATCATGTCCTGGACTTTCTAAAACTGCCTCACCCCCAACAAAAAGCCTCCATATTCTACAGGATGACCAACCATGTGCTCAGTAGTGACTGCATCAACTTAAAGAAAATATGGGAAAAGGACATGGGGATTGTAATAGGGGATGAAGAGTAGAAAGAAATTTTGTCAAACACCGGTAAATTTATAAGAGAAGCCAGAGGGCAATTTACACAGTATAAAATCACACATAGGTTTTATTTGACACCACTTAGACTTAATAGAATGGGTTTGACACACAATGATGTCTGTTGGAAATGTCAAAAGAATAGGGGTACGTTTATTCATTGTATCTGGGAATGTCCACTTATTCAGCCTTTATGGCGCCAAACCTTAAATATTTTGAGTAGATGGCTTGAAACAACAGTCCCGTTATCGCCAAGGTTGTGTTTGCTGGGAGATAGGGCGTTGATGCCAAATATCACAAAGGGAAAGTTTGCAGTGATCATGACGGGGGTCTCTGTGACAGCCAGAGTCATTTTGAAGCACTGGAAAACTCCCCAAATTCCACAATTTAAAGATTGGCTCAATATAATGACTAAGGCAACTTCGTACGAACGTCTGATTAACAAACTTCATAATAAGAACAGTGCGGGGGTTCCTACGGAAACTCCAATTTGGGAAGACTTTTGGAACTTTGTTACGCTGACTTTTCATGTAACGCAATAACGCAATGTTTTTTTGGTTAATATTTGTCTGTTTTACCGTGGCCATTGCGTATATTTTGACCTAACATACAGTATTTGTATTGAGTTGTAACCTGTGTTTTGTATGATATTATCATGTACCGAATAAATACAATAAAAACTTAAATTATATAAAATAAAAAAAACACACTGAATACACAGCGAGCACCTCTGATCTGAAGCTAGGACTGTTAAATATTAGATCTCTCACATCTAAAACAGTTATTGTTAATGAAACTATCACAGACCAGGAGTTTGATATATTATGTTTAACAGGAACCTGGATTAAAGAGAACAAGTATGCAGCTTTAAAGGAAGGTAGTCCTCCTGGATACAGCTACATATACTCGGCTAACTGGTAGAGGAGGAGGCGTTGCAGTTATTTTACAACGATAATCTGGACATCGTACAAAATATACGCATAGCATCGCACTACTGCTTTATACGTACATTCACAACAAATACCACACAGAGCTTTATCAATAATCTCCCAGAGTTATCAACTTTGATTGGATCGCCATCTGACTTCACAGAACTCGATCAGGCGACCGAATATCTAGAGTCAGCACTTTGTTATAGCTTAGATAATGTAGCTCCAGTTAAAAGTAAAATGATTAGAGATAAGAAACTCGCTCCTTGGTATAATGACCACACACGCACTCTAAAACAAACCGCTCAAAAATTAGAATGCAAATGGCATCAAACTAAATTGTTAGTATTCCAAACAGCATGGAAGGAGAGCATCCTGAACTAAAGAAGAAAAGCTCTCAGCGCTGCTAGATCAACGTATCTCTCCGTCTCCATCCTGGAATCTCTCAGGATTATAACAAAAATAATCCTAGATTTTAATTTAATACCTGTCACAAAGCAACCGGAGAATGATCAGAAGACTAGCAGTTAGCCCGTGTAGCGTGGATGGTAAACCCAAACCATGGATGAATTCCTCGGCATCCTTTGTTATGGACGGCCACCAGAAGTCGCGCTGAATAAATCGGAGGGTGCGGCGAGTACCCGGGTGTCCGGAAAGGAGGGAGGAATGGCCCCATTGAAGAACTTCCATTCTGATGTTGCGGGGTACGTAGAGTCGTCCAGGCGGCGCACCTGCCGTTTCCAAGTCCCACCAAAGAGGGGCAATGATCTTTGACAGCGGGAGGACGGGCGCGGGGTCTGCCCGGGGAGCATCCTCCTTATGTTGCCAGGAGAGGGCATCGGCCTTGGTGTTTTTGGATCCCGGTCGGTATGACAGATGGAAATTGTAATGCTCGAAGAAGAGAGCCCACCGTGCCTGCCTCGGGTTGAGCTGTTTTAGGTTCCGGATAGTGATCAGATTTTGATGGTCGGTCCAAATGATGAATGGGTCACTGGCGCCCTGGAGCCAGTGACGACATTCCTCCAGAGCCCACTTTATGGCCAAAAGCTCACGGTCCCCTACCCCGTATCGCTGCTGAGTGGGGTCAAATGTTCTGGAGAAGAAGCTACAAGGGTGCAGCTTATGATCTGGACCTCGTTGGGAGAGAATGGCCCCGGCGCCCACATCTGAAGCGTCCACCTCCACAACAAATGGTTTGCTCGCGTCTGGATGGAGGAGAATCGGTGCAGTGCTGAAGCGATGACACAATCCCTGGAAGGCGGAGATGTCGGCAGAGTTGAGGGTGAAGGGGTGAGAAGATGGTCGTGTCAGGGCGGTTAAAGGAGCTGCAACCGTACCGTAGTCCTGGATAAAGCAACGATAGAAATTTGCAGACCCGAGAAAACGTTGAAGTTGCTTGAGGGTCTTGGGTAGGGGCCAATGACGCACAACTCCCAGTTTCTGCGGGTCCATGGACACACCCTGGGCGAGATAACAAAACCCAGGAACGTGGTGGAGCGCTCGTGAAAAGCGCACTTCTCCAACTTACAATACAGTTGATGGGCGAGCAATCTCTTGAGGACCGCCCTGACATGTTGGAGATGTTCTTCAGCAGTACGGGCGTATATGAGGATGTCATCCAGGTACACAAATGCCCACCAGCCTAGCATATCTCTGAGGATGTCGTTAATGAATTGTTGGAAGGCGGCGGGAGCGTTGCAGAGTCCAAATGGAATGGCCAAGCTCTCATAGTGTCCTTTTGGGGTGATGAAGGCCGTCTTCCACTCATCGCCCTCTCTGATGCGGACCAAGTTTAGGCGCTCCGTAGGTCCAACTTTGTGAAAATGGTGGCACCAGAGAGGGCGTCCAGGACAGAGTTGGTATGAGGCAATGGATGGCGATTCTTTATTGTGATGTTGTTGAGCCCCCAATAGTTGACACATGGACGTAAGTCGCCGCCTTTTTCCTTCACAAAAAAGAACCCCGCGGCAGCAGGTGAGAAGGAGAGCCGAATGGTGCCATGGCGGAGGGCGTCGGTTACATACTTCTCCATCACCTGCGTCTCAGTGGTGGAGAGCAAGTAGAGGTGTCTGCAGGGGGGTACGGAACCTGGCTGGAGGTCAATCGCCAGGTTATAGGGGCTATGAGGAGGAAGGTGGCTCGTATTTTGCAAAATGCTTCAGCCAGGTCCCGGTAGGCGGGGATGGCGTTGATGTCAACTTCGGGGGCCTCGGACTCCCTAGAGCATGTCCCAGCTGAGGCCCGCAGGCAAAGTTCGGTGCAGGTCGGTCCCCATTGCAGAATTCAATGTTGTGTCCAGGAGATGAGCGGGTCATGTTGTAGAAGCCACGGGTGCCCGAGGATGACAGGAGGAGATGAAATGGGGGTTTCCCGGGCACAGAGGGCAGATAGCTGTGTGGTGCAACGTCGACCCACAGTAGGCACAGAGCCCCTCCCTGAATCGCCGTTCTCGCTCTACAGCAGTCAAGGAGGCGCGTCTTAGTTGCATGGGTTCCCCGGCTCCGTTGTCAACCACGGCGGGAGGTGGAGAACCAACAGGTCCAGTGGTGGTGGTGGTGGAAAAGCAGCGTACTTCAGGAACTGGGGCGTAGGGCAGAAATGTGGAAGATCGTGGCGTGGTCGGTGATGGTGACGGAGTGGCAGGTGGCAGGGTCCGAGGGCTGGCCTCGGACGAGAGAGCAGTCGTTGGTCTATTCGGAGTTGGATCAGCCCTTCCAAGGTGGCGGGGAGCTCTCGTCCGGCAAGCCCCTGCCGCAGCTCCGTGACCTCGCGGCGCAAAGCCACAACGTCTTGGACACTAGCGCAAAGAGCCACGACCTCACCGCTCAGCTGCTCAATCAACCGGGCATGATCGTCCACCATATCGCAGAGGTGAGTGTAATCCGCTGGGTTTACTGCTGGCTTAGTCATTCTGTCACAAAGCAACCGGAGGATGATCAGAAGACTAGCAGTTGGCCTGTGTTGCATGGATGGTAAACCCAAATGCGGAAGTAGCGCGAGCAGGAAGGATAACCACCTGATTTATTATTAGAACTCTCTCACGTAGAGAGCAAGAGTTTACACAATTAAACCTGCATTCTAACAACACACACTCAATCAGGAATATAACCCAAAATGGTGAGTACTCACAAAATGGAGGAGATAGCGTCGAGACAGCATCGGTAGTCTCAATGACTGAGCAATGTGAAGCACCATCTTGTTTCCTTTTATGCTTCCTGAAATGCGACCTTTTACTTCCAGGTCCTAGTGCCGGTCGTGTTACGAGTGTGCATGACAATACCATAGCTAAATTAACTAAAAACAAGATCACTGCAGAAATCTCCACAACATACACAACATGAACTTTTTCAACAACAAAATCAAATCAAATTCAAATTCAAATTTTATTTGTCACATACACAGTCATACACAGTACGATATGCAGTGAAATGCTTATACGACTGCTCCGTGACCTTAAATAATTTTTACAAAAGGAATCTATAAAACAGATTCCAACAAAGTTACAAAATATATATATATACATAAAATCTGAAGTATGAAAGAATGTGCTCTTGTCAGAAGTGGAATGTGATGTAATATATTACGGCTATAGTCTGTGAAAAAACTTGAGGTAGTTTTTTAATGAGATGAGGGGGGTGTGAAAAGAAGTCCTTGAAGTGTGCAAAATGTGCATATGTGCATATATGTGCAATGTGCATTGACATAATTGTCCGTTCTGTGTGTGCAAGTAAATGCAAAGGTGTTTAGTCCAGTGTGTTGGTTTGATTGAGAGACCGTATCACCTGCGGGAAGAAGCTCCTTCTCAGTCTCTCTGTATTGGCCTTGAGGGATGGGAAGCGCTTCCCAGACCGCAGCAGAGAGAACAGTCCATTGCTGGGGTGGCTGAGGTCCTTCATGATCTTCCTGGCCTTGGTCCAGCACCGCTTGCTGTAGACAGAGTGCAGGTCAGAGAGCTCAGTTCGGATGATGCGCTCAGCTGATCGCACCACCCTCTGTAAGGCTCGTCTGTCCTGCATGGTGCTGTTCCCGAACCAGGATGCGATGTTTCCCGTCAGGATGCTCTCTATGGTGCAGGAGTAAAAGTTCCTGAGCACCTTGGAGGGCAGTCTAAAGTCTCTCAGGCGTCTGAGGTGGTAGAGACGCTGTCGGGCCTTTTTCACCACAGTGTTGATGTGACAGGACCATGATAGGTCCTGCGTGATGTGAACACCGAGGTACTTGAAGCAGTCCACTCTCTCCACTGGGCTCTCGTTGATGACGGGGGTCTGGTAGTTCCTCTCCTGCTTAGTGCCGAAGTCCACTATCAGCTCCTTTGTTTTACTGACATTTAGAAGAAGGTTGTTCCTCTGGCACCAGTTCTCCAGATTTCCAATCTCCTTCAAGTAGGCCGTCTCGTCGTTGTCAGAGATCAGACCCACCACGACGGTGTCGTCAGCAAACTTGATGATGGTGGTGGAGCTGGTAGAGGCCGCACAGTCATGTGTACAGAGAGTACAGCAGGGGGCTCAGAACACAACCCTGGGGGGCTCCAGTGCTGAGAGTGAGAGAGGCTGAGACGTGTCCACCCATCCTTACTGCCTGTGGTCTCCCAGTTAGGAAATTAGAGATCCACTGACACAGAGATGAGCTTAGTCCCAGATGCTCCAGCTTGGTGGTGAGTGTGGAGGGAATTATGGTGTTAAATGCTGAGCTGTAGTCGATGAAAAGCATTTTAACATAATTCCCCCTTCTAGTGTCCAGGTGAGTGAGTGTTGTGTGGAGGAGATGAGAGATGGCATCATCTGTGGAGCGGTTCGGGCGGTATGCAAACTGTAGTGGGTCCAGAGTGTCGGGTAGTGAAGAGATGATGAAGTCTCTGACCAGCCGCTCAAAGCATTTCATCACCACTGAGGTGAGGGCTACAGGTCGATAGTCATTGAGGGAAGCAGGATGTGGTTTCTTCGGAACAGGAACAATGATGGACTCTTTGAAGCATGTGGGGATCACCGACCGAGATAAGGAGAGGTTGAATATCTCTGTGAACACAGGTGCAAGCTGGTCTGCGCAGGCTCTGAGGACTCGACCTGAGATGCCGTCTGGTCCTGCTGCTTTCCTGATGTTCACTCTCCTGAAGGCTCTCCTCACGTCATGCTCGGAGATGATGAACGCGTTTCCGGTGCTGGCAGTGACTTCCTCTCTGCAGCCGTTAGCGCCGCTAGCATTAGCAACGCTAGCGTCTTTAGCTGCAGCCTCGAAGCGAGCATAAAAGGTGTTCAGCTCGCCTGCCAGAGTCATGTCCGCGTTCGTCATACCGGATGTTGGTGTTTTATAGTCCGTTATTGTCCTTAGTCCCTGCCACAGGCTCCTAGAGTCACTCTGTTGGAGTTGTGACTCTAGTTTCCTTCCGTAGCGCTGCTTCGCCTCTTTAACCGCCTGCCGGACGTTATAGGACGCAGCCTTGTACTGGTTCATGTCCCCCGATGCAAGTCCCGCGTTGTAGGCAGCGGCGCGAGATCTCAGAGCGTCGCGGATGGTTTTATCCACCCACGGCTTCTGATTGGGAAACGTTCTGACGGTCGTTTTCTGCACGGTATCATCCGCTAGTTTCCCGACGAATCCCACGACCGCTTCCGTAAACATGCTGACGTCATCGGAGCTGTTCCGGAACATGTCCCAGTCTTCGTCATCGAGTGCGTCCTGAAGCGCGGCCACCGATTGGTCCGTCCAGCGCGCGACCTCCCTCTGAACCGGAAGTTCCTGTTTAAGCCTTTGTTTATATTTTGGCATGAGGAAGATGGCGGCATGGTCGGATTTCCCAAACGTTGGACGAGATTGTGCCTTGTAGCCGTCCTTGACTGTTGTATAACAATGATCCAGTGTCCTTTCACCCCTGGTTGGGCATGTGATGTGCTGATGAAAGTTCGGCGCTGCGCGTTTGAGGTTGGCACTGTTAAAGTCCCCCGCCACAATAAGCGCAGCGTCCCGGTGCTGTGTTTGGTGCTGTGTGAGTGCCTCATGCAGCTCGCATAAGGCAGTGTCCGTGTCCGCTTGTGGCGGAATATAAACGGCGCTGATTATGACCGATGTAAACTCCCGAGGAAGATAAAAAGGACGACACTTGATGGTCAATAGTTCCAGGTTGGGTGTGCAGGAGCGTGCGAGAGGAACAATGCTCGCGCTGTTGCACCAGCCGCTGTTCACCATTAAACACACGCCGCCTCCCCTTGTCTTCCCCGAGTCCCTTGTCCTGTCCATGCGGTGAACCGAGAAGAACTCGGCCGGCTGGATGGCGTGGTCCGGCACCGCTGGGTTCAGCCATGTCTCGGTGAAGCAGAGAAGATTGCAGTCCCGAATGTCTCTCTGGAACTTTATCCTGGCCCTGAGGTCATCGAGTTTGTTCTCCAGTGGCTGGACGTTGGCGAGCAGGATACTAGGCAGAGGTGTGCGGTGTGCACGGGCTCTCAGCCTGTTCCTGACGCCGGCTCGTTTTCCTCGGGGCCGCCGCTTCGCGTCGCGTCCCTTGTTTTCCCTCAGGATCTCACTCGGCCAGCTCGGATCCGGAGTCAAAAACGTCGAATTGTGAGTACATTGTAGACCAATAGAAATAAGAGTATCTCTATCGTACCTAATGCACTCAATTGTGATGAATTGGCCGGATTAAAGTTGCTAGAAATTAAATAAAAAGACGAAAACAAAGTAAAGTCGGTCGGAGCAGTCGTGACGGCAGCCGACCTCACCGGCGCCATCTTGGAAATCATAAATATTATGCAAAAAATTCAGGATTTGGAACCAGACAATTTAAGTAATATAGATAATTAGTTTATCAGACCACATCAGAACCTAGAATACTTTACTCCCCTTGAAGCGAGAGAACTAATGTCACTCATCTCTTCTTCAAAATCGTCAATCTGTATATTAGATCCTGTACCGACACATTTTCTCAAACAGACAGTTCCAGCAATAACAGAACCCCTGTTGAAAATAATTAACTGTTCACTCAGCAGTGGGTCTGTTCCTAAATCCTTTAAATCAGCAGTTATTAAACCGCTAATCAAGAAACTTGACCTTGTCTCCTGTCAGTGTTCCAATTACAGGCCGACATCAAACCTCCCCTTTATCTCTAAGATTCTGGAAAAGGTAGTATCACAGCAGCTATGTTCATATCTACATAGAAATAGCATAAACAAACTGTATCAGTCAGGATTTAGTCCTCATCACAGCACAGAGACAGCACTTAAAGTAGTAAATTACTTCCTATTGGCCTCTGATCAGGGTTGCATCACTATAGTTGTGTTACTCGACCTCAGTACAGCTTTTGACACTATTGATATTCTCCTTCACAGACTAGAAAATGTAGTAGGAATTAAGGGAACTGCCCTCTTGTGGCTCAGTTCCTATTTGAATGATCGTTATCAGTTTGTAGATTTAAATGGTGACCACTCTGCATGTTCTAAAGTGGAGTTTGGTGTTCCACAGGGCTCACATTTAGGCCCACTGCTTTTTTCTCCTTTACATGCTTCCTCTGGGCAATTCGCAAACAATAGTTTTCATTGTTATGCTGATGACAAACAATTATACATCTCAGCAAAACCAGACGAGAAAAAACAGTTTACTAAAGTTGAGCAGTGTGGGCAGAACATAAGAGATTGGATGTTAATTAATTTCCTTCTGCTTAATCCTGATAAGACATAAGTTCTAGTGATAGGACCGCATGCAGCTAGAAGCAAGATTTTAGCTTTAACTTTAGATGGCCTTTCTGTTCTATCTAGTGCAACAGTAAAAGATTATAGACTCTTGTCTTTCATTTGAAGCTCATGTTGACAATATCACCAGAATAGCATTCTTTCACCTCAGAAATATTGCCAAGTTAAGGATTTTAAAATACTACTATTGACGTATAAAACATTAAATGGTCTCGCGCCGCAGTATCTGAGTGAACTGCTCTTACAATCCGCCATGCCTACTTCGATCAAAGGATGCAGGCTGCTTATCAGTACCATGTATTATGAAAACTACAGCAGGGGGCAGAGCTTTTTCTTACAAAGCCACAAAGTTGTGGAATAGTCTTCCTATTAACGTTCGGGACACAGAAACAGTCTCAGTGTTTAAGTCTAGGCTTAAAACCTATTTATTTAGCCAAGCATTTTTGTAAATAGATTTGCCTCAGGTAAATCAGAGCAGATCTGGGGGACTCATGGACATAGAGTATTCTGGTGAACTGGTACATTTAGATGCTGTCTTCCCCACTCACATTGATCACTCAGGTTTGTCGGTTGCTTTACATCCCAGGGAGCCCTCATGTCTTTGTTTCCTTCTGGCTCTCCCCTTTAGTTATGATGTCATAGTTAGCCCTGCCGGAGTCCCTGCTTGCACTCTGCACTAAATATACATTCACCTCATACATTGTTTGACTGTGACCATACCCAACTGCCATCTCTCCTTCTCTTCTGCCCTCTCTTCGCTCTCCTTTTCCCTCTACCTGTCTCTCTGTCGAGCTATACTGTACATGTCGCTCCTGAGCTACCTGTCTAACTTGTCCTGGAGTCCTGATTCTGGTTGGAGATCTCGTCGCATGGATGTCCCGTGTGTTCTGCCTGGGATGCGTGTGGTGACTGGGGATGGTTCCACTTTTCCACGAAGACAGTCCTGTCCTCGACTGATGCAGACAGCAGAGTCGCTCAATAGTTCAGGACTGGAATTTCCTACAGTCTACCTGAGCCTCCAGGAACAAACTGGACTCCATTTAATTTAAACACATCTCCTGTTAAACTGAACATTCAGTCTCACATAGTATTATGCAGCTCAATCCCTGCTATCTGTTTTCACCCAAATGAGGATGGGTTCCCTGTTGAGTCTGGTTCCTCTCGAGGTTTCTTCCTATTACCATCTCAGGGAGTTTTTCCTTGCCACTGTCACCATTGTCCTCGGCTTGCTCATCAGGGACAATCTTATCATTTTGCTTCATACATATTCACATTTCATACAAACTTAAATAAATCCTTTGATTGTGTAAAGCTGCTTTGCGACAATGTCAATTGTTAAAAGCGCTATACAAATAAAATTGAACTGAACTGAATTACATGCTCATACTGCCAAAGCTAGGGTTTGTTTGTTTGCTAGCTAGCTTGCTTGCTTGCATGTTTTTCATCTGCTTCCTCAATTTTGTGTCCAAATATTAATATATTCCTATCTTTCTATTTATTTATTTAGTGCAACAGCAGTCTGGAAACCCAGCTGGTGGTTTTAATATAGGTTTTGTGGATTTTTTGCTGTACGTTTTGCTGCTTCCTGGTTTCTACACTGTAGAATATTTTGGATTCCCTGTCGAGCATTTTGGACCTTTCTATGGCCAGTTTTGGAGGTTGATAATTTTTGATCAACAAGATTTATTTCCCCAAATATTAGAGTTTTTCAAGCTGTTCAACATGGCTCAATGTTTTGATATTTCCCATGGGGGTGCATGCACTAGTACTGAATCAGAAAAACAGGAATTTTGTGAAAGCATTTTTAACCTTACTGTAGTGTTCGGGTTAAATCAGACCAATTACAACTTAAAATACTCATAAATATTGTGTTTTACATCTGATTGACTCAAGGCCTTATGATATCTTCCACACTATGCATTTGAACATATAAAAGTGGTTATTACCAAATTCATTTAATTTTGAGTGTTTTAATCAACCTTTTTACACCTGTGGTGTTCCCGGTCAAAAGTGACCGCCATAGGAAATGAATGGGTATCCAGACTATATTCATCCATCAGACAGAAAACAACCCCATACACATCAGCCTAACTAACTCCTCCCTCCCTCCCTCCCTCACTCACTCCCTCACTCACTCCCTCACTCACTCCCTCACTCACTCACTCACTCCCTCACTCCAAGCCTACATAGGTCTGTTGATTTTAGCAGGAGTTTATCGCTCAAACCATGAGGCTACAAAATGTCTGTGCAACTATGTCTTTACAACAGTTTACTGTTCTTTCAAGAATTATTCGATTTGATAACAGAGATACACAACCCGTCCGCTGGTGAAATGACAAACTGGCTGCCATCAGGAATATTTGGGACCGGTGGGTGGAGCGCCTACCAAAAATGTACAATTCAGGCCCTGAGGTGACAGTTGATGGTTCCTTTCAGAGGTCGCTGTTCCTTCCAGGTATACATTCCAAGCAAATCAGGGAAATATGGAATAAAGATCTGGGCAGCATGTGACGCCAGGAGCAGCTATGCCTGGAATATGCAGGTATACATGGGAAAACACAGTACTGGAAGGGCCGAGAAAAACCAGGGCATGCGTGTTGTGCTGGACATGACAACGAGTCTCCAAGGGCATAATATAACATTTGACAACTTCTTCACATCATATGCTCTTGGTCAGGAGCTGCTGAAACGAAAGCTCACCATGGTAGGGACAGTGAGGAAGAACAAGCCTGAACTTCCCCCTGCTCTGGTATCGACCAGAGGAAGAGAGGCACTCTCATCAAAATTTTCTTTCACTGACAAACACACTCTGGTATCATATGTTCCTAATAAGAATAGAAATGTCATCCTAATGAGCCACTACACAAAGACACTTCTGTCAGCACCACAGAGGACAGGAAGCCTCTTATGATCCAAGACTACAACAAGAACAAAGGAGGTGTTGACTGCCTTGATAAGGTAATGTAAAGTTTCATCCATCATGCATTTTATTTTATTTTTATTTATGTGAATCATAGAATTTTGTTATTGACATTCAATATTGTTCCCAATCTCTTATTTATTTATTTTTCCTTTTATTGCAGCTTACTGGTACATACACCTGTAAGCGAATGACAGCACGCTGGCCTGTGGCACTGTTCCACAACATCCTTGATGTGTCTGCTCTCAATGCATATGTGGTGTGGACAGCCATTGACCCAACCTGGAATCAGAGGAGGAACTTCAAGAGGAGACTTTTCCTAGAGGAGCCGGGGAATGCTTTGGTGACTCCTCTTATTCAGCAACGCCAGCACATTCCCCGCACACCAGCCTCTGCCAGTCTGGTTAGGAGAATGCAAGCCCCAGCCGCTGCCCCTCTCCCCCAACAAGGACATGGGCAAAAAAGGAAGCACTGTGAGCATTGTGCCCCTAAAGACAACAAGACAAGCCTGAGATGCTGCAAATATGATGCCTATGTTTTCAAGGCCCACTCTGACCTGACTGTCACATACCACTCATGTGCATGAATTCTCTCTCTCTCTCTCTCTCTCTCTCACACACACACACACACACACACAGTCATGTTGACTTTGGTCTTTGATTTTCCATGTATTTTTACATTACATTTGACCGGGAACACTACAGGAAGGGGGCGGGAGGTGAACAATACCGAAAGGTTTTTTAATTAAGATCCAGTAAATATTAAAATCTAAATAATTCCTAAAAACACACACACAAAAAAAGAATTAATTCTTTACCTGAGTTGTGAGATGTAGGGCAGACACTGAAGGAAACTCCTCACTTCACTCTCTTCATTTGAACAGTCTATCAGCTCCACTGGTTTCTTCTCTGTGTGGAGTTTCAGCACTTCTAGGAGGAGGGAGACTTTTCTCTCTGAGAGATTTATGGACCAGACTGGAGGACCTGACTGGTAAACTGGGAGCAATACTGGAAGGACACTCCTGTCTGTTACACTCTCATACTGCTTCACACGGGAGAACAGATCCAGCAGGAAATCAGTCTGTTTTTTATAATAACATGCCATCAGTTTCTGCACTGTGTGCTGGATGTGTTGTGGTTGGTGTAGAGCTGCTTGCAGACACAAACTCAGTAGAAATGTTTTACATCTCTGTTCTCGTTCTCTCTCTCCCTGACTAGAGTAAAACCTGGAAAAAAGGGAAAGACTCACATCAGTACAGCACACAACATGGAGAATCTCTCTCTCTCTCACACACACACACACACACACACACACACACACACACACACACACACACACACACACACACACACACACACACACACACACACACACACGTACAACTGGAAACAGCTGTGCAGAGTGTATCGTTACTTACTCAGTTTAACATGATCTGTAAAATCAGTTTTACAGCATGTGTCAGATGTCCAGAGAGACTCACACAGGTGATCTATCAAGTCTTTGATATGTTAGAAACTGTAACTGTTTCTTACGGAGTGAAAATATGAAGAATCTGTTGTTAAAAGTCAGAGTGTGTGTTTGTGATACTAACAGAAACCGTATAGCGTGTGTCCAGTAGTAATGTTTCTGCGCTAGAATGCTGAAGAGCGCATCGTTACTTATTAATGGTGCTAGTCAGATCAAGGGTAAAGGTTCAATAGGTTAAAGGGTAATATTTATGGAACTGTTTTATGCATAGAGCAGTTTGTATAAAAGACACATAATACATTTTAATAAATAGAGGGACATTTGTACTTCTATTAAGTTTATCTTTTTATTTTTAACCATTAATAAGACAAAGGTTGAAAGGCAAAAAACGAAAACAAAAAGCAAACAAGAGGCCTTCAATTTGCTAACATTACCCAGCTAATCTTCAGGCTAACCATGACTATTCAGATCAATAATAGAGTTTAATCTTAGGTAAAGTCATATCCATATACTGTGTCTCATAACTGATAAAAACTCAGTTTTTTATTTTAATTATTTCACATTTATTGTATAAATTACTGTTATGATTTATGTCGAGGCTCCAACACAGGATTCCAACCTCAAGTAAAGTATTTAAATACTGGCTGAATGACCTGTTAGTGATGTGAACCATTTACTATTGCTACACACTCACACCTGACACTCAGTGCTCCCAGTACACTGTACATTCACCAGTTAGCTGTAAATTAGAGATAACTGTACTGTTATTTATTTTATCAGCTGCATCAGGCCCATTAAAACGGACTCCCTGATTTACTTTTCTACATTTTCAAACATAAAACACTGAACACTTCATGGTTATGATGTACTGAGAGATGTGCAGCCGTATTACATCGTTTATCTACACAGTAAAATCTCCAGTGTCCGTTTAACACTTTCAGAGTTCATCTGGAAGAGTCCAAATGGACCTCTATAACCCCTGTACCACTGAATCAGCACTCTGAATGTTAATACAACATGAAAAGTGTCATCATGGCTTGGCTTCGCGAACGAAGATCACAAGGGTGGCTGTCCACGTCGTTTGCAGGCGCGCTCATGGCTGAGTAGACCAATCCGTGACAGACAGGTACGCCGGCAGCGACTGCAAGGGAACGTTTGGTCAGGATTGGGTGCTGTGGTGTTGCGGTTCTTCCTCCTGAGTCTCTTGTCCTTCAGGTTGGCGATACGGAAGTCTTCAAAGGAGGAGACAGCTGTGAGGATGGTGGAGCGCCAGGCATCACGGTCAGCAGCAAGGGTGGACCACCGGCGGTCATCAATGTGACAGGCATTCAGGTTCCATTTTAGGCGATCTTTGTACCGCTTCTTTGGTGCCCCTCTGTCCCGATGACCGCCGGCTAGCTCACCATACAAGGTGACTTTTGGTAGGCGAGTGTCCTCCATCCTGTAGACATGCCCTGCCCAGCGAAGTTGTATTTTTAGCAGCATGGCCTCAATGCTAATGACCCCTGCCCGCTCCAGGACCTCAACATTGGAGACGTAGTCACTCCAGTGGATGCCAAGGATGGTGCGGAGGCAGCGCTGATGGAAGCGTTCAAGGAGTCGTACGTGGCTACTGTAGGTGACCCACGACTCCGAGTCATACAGGAGAGTGGTGAGGACGATGGCTCTATAGACACTTATCTTGGTGTCTTGCTTCAGGTGCTTGCTGTTCCACACCCGCTTGCACAGCCGGCCAAAAAGAGCTTTCCTTTTCTTTCTAGTTTCTGACCGCATTTGAAGATGCCCGTCGGCAGCGGTAAGCCAACTGGGTCGTCGAAGGGATGAGCTTTGTTTAGGCCACCTTTTCTAGGCCCCTCTCCGGATTGGAGCAAGCAGTGCTGTCCTTGAAAAAAGCTGCTTGGTCGTTCAGGGTGTTGCCGAGTGGAGCTGTCATCCCCATGTCAGCACCAGGCAACCAAGATCCTGAACCGCCTGCATGCAGGGTTGGAACTGCGGCTTCCAGTGTCATCTTCCACCTGCCGACTTCGCCCCTCCCCCATCTCTACAGGACTTGGAAAGAGTGTGTCGAAAACCGTGGACGTTTCCCTATAGCCTGCGCAATGGAGCTTTATGGTGGAGTGCAGGGTGCGCGGTCCTGGCCCCACCCTTTAAACCCTTGGTTCGTCTGCCATGGCCTAGCAAGCTGGGACGGTGACAGCGAGGTCCTCAGGTCGTAGGTTTTACGTCAGACTGTCCTTGTCCTAGTCTCTGGCTCAAAAACCTCACCCCGGAGACACGAGGGCTTTTCTGTCAGGGTTTTCCTCCCTTAGCCTTTCCACAACCAAGTGGTCAAGCCTGCAAGGCAACAGGACACTGATTTTTTGTCGAGGTTCTCTCCTCTAGATCCGCCGTGTTTGGCCTGGGGGCTCACGCTGCCCAGTTTTTAGGGTCACCTCAGAGAGGATGTGGCCAGGGGCCACGCACGGTCGGTCTTGGCATAGAGGGATGCTATAATAGTCCGGAGGAATTACACCGGAGGTTATGATGTACTGAGAGATGTGCAGCCGTATTACATCGTTTATCTATACAGTAAAATCTCCAGTGTCCGTTTAACACTTTCAGAGTTCATCTGGAAGAGTCCAAATGGACCTCTATAACCCCTGTACCACTGAATCAGCACTCTGAATGTTAATACAACATGAAAAGTGTACTGTGTAGTTAAATAACATTTTTAATTAAATATTTAATCAGTAGTCAATATCAGTACATCACTTCCCAGTGCGACACTCTGGCTAGGGTTAGCAAGACCGATTAATGCACCGCTACGAGACAGCGTTAGTTAGCAAGACAGAGAGCGCGAGGGAGAGAGAGAGAGAGAGAGAGAGAGAGAGAGAGATGCACTACTAAGCTAGGGTTAGCAAGAGAGAGAGAGAGAGATACACGGCTAACCTAGGGTTAGCAAGAGACAGAGAGATGCACCACTGAGGTAGGTTTAGCAAGACAGAGAAACACCGCTAAGCTAGTCTGGAAGTTGAGTCATGTCAACTGGATGACTTCTTAGTTTAGTAGAAACGTTTCACTAATCATCCAAGTAGCTTTTTCAAGATAAGTTGGAAAGTTCCACATATTTAAGTCCTACTAAGGTCAAAGGCTCCTCCCCTATCTGAAACAGCTTGTCACATGAACAATAGAGAAGGTGTAGTTGAGAGAGAACTGATCTGAAAAAATTATGTCGTCAATTTCAGTTGGCGGCCAATCAATCAGGCACAAGTTTTTTTTTTTTTTTTATGTCAGATTTTTAAGAATGACACTGATATAAACAAAGTATTTAAAATGATCAAAGGTATGCACTTTCATTTTTTCATCCTTATTATTATCCATATTATTATCTTACATTAAAGTAGCAATAATAAGGTAGCAAGCAACATTGATTAGCTTCTGTTAAACATATTATGTTTATTCGGGGTTGCTCTAGCATGCCAAGCTGTACTGTTGGTCTTCTTGTCAAAACGTTCCTGTGTTTCTTGTGCAACCCATCACGCAGAGGAAAAGCCCAGATGCTAGTTCATTCCCAACTATCATTAGCTTACTATTTTCGCTATCAATAAACATTATTTTAACCAGTTAACATCTATGATTTTAGATATTCTATGTGTTTCCAGCACATGAACAGCTTACCATTAGATCGAATGCTATTATATAAAACTAAAGCACTGGCTAAAAGAACAGTTAAAACAAGTTTACAGTGGTGGAGCGACTTAGGATTTGTGTCTTAAAGTGATGTGCTTATTGCTTTTGTTGACTGCAGAGTTGCATGCTAGCTCCTGAAAACAAAAGAGGCAGCCTTCAGATCTGGCAAGGCAGACCTCTGCACACTAAAGGTTTTGGGATATGACCCCTTTTAAAGCACTGAGGACATACAGCTGATGTGGTATCCAGACCTGGATACAGCAAATTCTGGTAAATTGCTACATTGACCACAGAAAGCTGCTGGCCCTGGAAGCATGCTTGACCCTGTATTCAAAACCAAAAGAAAATCATCCAAAGCAATCATTCATGACCTGCCTCAGTGAATGTTGGCCCATCTCATTTACATCCATCTACTGCTCATCTGTGCTAATCGTGAAACAAATTAAGAGCTGTCTTTCCATTGTACTGGATCCATATCTGTTCAGATTCAATATATGCTGCCAACCTCCTGTGTCTCTAATCTAGCTGGTTAATTATGTGAGGGTGCTGTTCATAAACTTCAGCATACAACACAATTTTCAAACTAACAAAATTAACAAAAAAGCCTCTCAGGCACAAATACTAGACTCTGTGACATTGAGATCCCAGTCCATTTGAATCATAAACCCCACCTCCATCACCTCCTCCTCAACCTCCGGTGGGCTCAGTCCACTGCTGTTTACCCCGCTTATGATTGTGCTGCAAGTACAGCCACTATTACATTACCATGTTTACTGATCATAGTACAGTTACCGGTCTCTCTGCATAGTTTAGACTATAGACAAAATCTATTCTAGTGTTAACCATTACCAATAGGCATCAAGAAATGTAATGAATCAAGAACCTGTATAAAGTCATGTAGTTCAAACATGAGTATTTTATGAACACCCTATTAAATTATTTGTTGTGGTTCTCTGACATACATTAAAGTATTAAGATATTCCTCATTTATCCCTTGGATTTTGTCTTTCCACAAAATGTCAACTTTCCGGTAAGCACAATGACCTTCTATACTAGAAGTTCAGAAATCAATCTTTGCTGGGCCATTATACAAGCTTTAAAAGACATTATTCATATTTACATTTAGGAACAATTTACATATACAATATGTCTGACAAAGTAAGCAGATACATGCTTAATTATTACTGGGCAGATACTGTGTGCTCATTTTGTATATGCACAAGGAGCAATTTAATATTAATGTTCTTGTTGTAAAGACCATCGTTTCTAATGTAATTGCTTATATACCCAGAAATTTGTTGACTGGACACTACACAATGTAGACATGATTTGATTTTTAAAATGTCAATAAAAAAACCCTTCTAATGATCATTTATGTGGTGATGTTTGATATGAAACATTTAATTTTACTTAAACCTTGAATACAGAATGTATTTGTTTGGTTTAATTTACTGGAATTTCATTTTCATTAGTTACTTACTGGAGAGAGCTCATGTGTGGCAGCCATGACAACACTGTGTTAAAGAAAAGCTCTGTAAGCTGCTGTGGGTCCTTATCACAGTGCAGATGAAGAACTGTTTGCTCTGTGTTTTGGGTTATAATTTTTCCAGCTTCCTCAAGCACATCTGTCTGACTGCTCATTGAGATGTGCATCTCATTTCCACATAATAGCAGGAGGTTTCTCAGATAGTTCAGCTCCTCACACTGCAAGGCGATCGTCCACACCTGACATAGTGTTGTTGAGAAATACCTGCAAGACAGAAAACAACCTGGGAGTGAAGGAAAAAAGCTATATACAACCATATATAGATACCCACCAATAAGCCATAGCATTAAAACTTGCATGTTCCCACTGTGCTCCCAGCTCTGACTTGTCAATGCATGGACTTCATAAGCTGTGTACTTTTACCTGGCACCAAGATATAAGGAGCAAATCTCTCAGTCCAATAAAGGTTTTAGGTTAGGGCTCCATGGATCAGATCTGTTTGTCTAGCACATCCCACAGATTTTTGGAATTCAGATGTTAGGAATTGAAAGTCTTGAACTCTTTGGCATGCTGTTCAAACCATTCTTGTTTGCATTGTCAGGGCGTATTATGCTGCTGAAAGAGGCCACTTCCAACAGTGAACACCACTCATACACTTGATGTTACGTCTGATTTATATATATATATATATATATATATATATATATATATATATATATATATATATATATATATCTACACACACACACATTATACACAATATATATGTACACACCTCCATAATTATTGGCACCCCTGGTTAAGATGTGTAAAAGGCCTTAATATAAATTCAGTTTTTATTGCAGAAGCATAATGTCACACTGAAAACTGTAGAAAAATATAACGTGAATATAAAGTGAATTTTAAGGGGAAATAAAAATCTTTTTTTTTCATAAAATGACCTGTTCCACAATTATTGGCACCCCTAACAATTCCTATAAAATAAATGTAATTGAAGTATTTCTGTCATTTCTACAGTAGTTTGCAAAGTTGATCAGACTATCTAGGAACATTTAATTAGCAATTTACCACTTCCTGCTTCCCTGGGGTATAAATATGACGTGACACGAGAGGCCATTTCTCTTATCCACTCTTCAACATGGGAAAGACAAAGGAACACACCATGTGTGTCGACCTTCACAAGTCAGGCAATGGGTACAAGAAAATAGCCACCCACCTGCACCTGCCCATATCTACTGTGAGAGGAATCATTAAGAAGTTTTAAAAAACTGGAACAGTAGTAAACAAGCCTGGACGAGGACGCAAGTTTATTTTGCGTATGGCGGAACACAAAAGATGAGTCTGCAGAAAAGCACCTCATGCCCACTGTGAAGTCTGGGGAAGGATCGGTGATGCTGTGGGGCTGTTTCTCTTCCAGAGACCCTGGGAACCTTGTTAGGGTGCATGGCATCATGAATGCTTTAAAATACCAGGACATTTTAAAGCAAAATCTGGTCGCCTCTGTCCGAAAGCTGAAGATGGGTCATCACTGGGTCTTTCAGCAAGATAATGACCCAAAACATGTGGCCAAATCTACACAGAAATGGTTCAGCACACACAGAATCAAGCTCCTCCCATGGCCATCTCAGTCCCCAGACCTCAACCCCATTGAAAACCTGTGGAGTGAGCTGAAGAGGAGAGTGCAGAGGAGAGGAGTCAGGTCAATGGATGATTTAGAGACATTGTGCAAAGAGGAATGGTTGAAGATCCCTCTTTCTGTGTTCTCTACTCTTGTTAAACATTATAGGAGAAGATTAGGTGCTGTTTTGTTGGCAAAAGGGGGTTGTACAAAGTATTAAACATCAGGGGTGTTAATAATTGTGGCACAATGGTTGGATTTAAACAAATTATTTCTTAATGTGAGATTTTTTTTAGGGACATGTCAAACTAAAGTGTTCTGTAATTAGCATTACAGACGTCTTTAAACTTGTAATCAGTCAGTCTGCCTATCTCAAGGGTGAAAAGTCATTGTGCTGTTTTACCATACCATGCTGAACATGGACCACCAAAAGTTAAGGAGAGAGATGTCACAGAAGATTGGAAAGAAAATTATAGACAAACATGTTAAAGGAAGTAAGACCATCTCCAAGCAGCTTGACCACAGTTGCTGGAAGTGGCCGCAAGAACATAACTGATGTCAAATTAATAACATGAATAATACTTGTATGGTAATTTGGTTAATGGTAACCAAAAAGCCCAGAACAAGTTTGAAAGTGATTAGAGGTGAACTCCAAGGTCAAGGTACATCAATGTCAGATTGCACTATCCATCACAGTTTGAGGCAAAGTAGATGTAATGGAAAATGGAGGACTCCACTGTTCATAAAAATCATAAAAAAGCAAGATTGGATTTTGCCAAAATGCATATTGACAAGCCACAAAGCTTCTCTGAGAATGTCCTTGACTGATGGCGACCCATTCATGTATAATCCATGCTTTGTCCATAATCAATGTTTTTTTGTTTGTCCACCACCTCTTGAGGATTGACCAAGTTCTCAATGGAATTAAGGTCTGGGAAGGTTCCTGACAACGGACCTATGGCAAGGTGCTCCATCATGCTGAAAAAGACATTGTCACAAAACTGTTCTTGGATGGTTGGGTAAAAGTTGTCTTTCAATTCAATTCAATTTTATTTGTATAGCGCTTTTAACAATTGTCATTGTCGCAAAGCAGCTTTACACAATCAAAAGAATTATTTAAGTTTGTATGGAATGTGAATGTGTATGAATAAAAATTGTCAGATAGTCCCTGATGAGCAAGCCGAGGGTGACAGTGGCAAGGAAAAACTCCCTGAGATGGCAATAGGAAAAAACCTTGAGAGGAACCAGACTCTACAGGGAACCCATCCTCATTTGGGTGAAACAGAAAGCAAGAAATGATCTGCATTCAAACTGTGTGCTAGGTGGCAGGCAGTTCAGTATAGCAGTTGTTAACAGATGTTAAATGATGTTAATATGGAGTCTATGTAGCTATTGGAGGCTCGGGTAGACTTGTAGGAAATTCCAGTCCTGAACTATCAAGCGACTGCAGCCAAGTCCTCAGAGAAACAGCTGTGAACATCAGTCGAGGCCAGAACCATCTTCATAGTAAAGTGAAACTGTCCCCAGACAACAGACGCATCCCAAGAGACACACGAGGCATCGATGTGATGAAATCTCCAAGCAGAAGCGGGGCACCAGGATGAATCAGGCAGGTCCAGAGGGCAGAGGGAGTCTGGATCATTGGCAGCTCAGGAACGACATGTGTAGCTCGACAAAGAGAGAGGGTGGAGAGCAGAAGAGGAGAGATAACAGTTAGGTATGGTCACAGTCACATAATGCATAAGATGAATGTATAGTTAGTGTAGACTGCAAGCCAGGACTCCAGCAGGGCTAACTATAACAGCATAACTAAAAGGAAGAGCCAGAAGGAAACACAGACATGAGGGCTCCCTGAGATGTAAAGCAACCAAATCACCTCACCGTCAACAAACCTGAGTGATCAATGAGAGTGGGCAAGGCAGCATCTAAACATACCAGTTCACCATAATACTCTACGACCATGAGTCCCCCAGATCTGCTCCTTTACCTAAGGCTAATCTATTTACAAAAATGCTTGGTTAAATAAATAGGTCTTTAGCATAGACTTAAACACTAGACTTAAAGACTGTGTCTGAGTCCCAAACACTATTTGGAAGGCTATTCCATAACTTTGTGGCTTTGTAAGAAAAAGCTCTGCCCCCTGCTGTAGTTTTCATAATACATGGTACTGATAAGCAGCCTGCATCCTTTGATTGAAGTAGGCGTGGCGGATCGTAAGACTAGCAGTTCACTCAGATGGCGCGAGACCATTTAATGCTTTATATTTCAAAAGTAGTATTTTAAAATCAATGCGAAATTTCACAGGGAGCCAATGCAGTGTGGATAAGATAGGGGAGATGTGCTACTGTCTTCTGGTTCTACTGAGGACTCTCGCTGCTGCATTCTGAAATAATTGAAACTTGTTTATGCACCTAGTTGAACAACCAGACAGTAAAGCATTACAATAGTCCAACCTAGAGGTGATAAAAGCATGAACTAGTTTAGTGACAATATATTCCTTAACTTGGCAATATTTCTGAGGTAAAAGAATGCTTTTCTGGTGATATTGTCAACATGAGCTTCAAATGGAAGACTAGTGTCTATAATCACACCGAGAACAGAAAGGCTATTTAAAGTTACAGTGTGATCTAAAATCTTGCTTCTAGTTGCATGCGGTCCTATGACTAGAATGTCTGTCTTATCAGGATTAAGCATAAGGAAGTTAATTAACATCCAGTCTCTTATATCCTTTACGCATTGCTCAACTTTAGCAAGCTGGTCTTTCTCATCTGGTTTTGCTGAGACGTATAAGTGTGTGTCGCCGGCATATGTTGCCCAAAGGAAGCATGTAAAGGGAAAAAAGCCGTGGGCCTAAAACCGAATCCTGTGGAACACCAAACTCCACTAGAGAACATGCAGAATAATCACCATTTAGCTCTACATACTGATAACGATCAGTCAAATAGGATCTGAGCCAGAAAAGGGCTGTTCCCTTAATTTCTACTACACTTCCTAATCTGTGAAGAAGAATACTACGATCAATGGTGTCAAAAGCTGCACCGAGGTCCAGTAACACAAGCATACACACGTGGACAAAATTGTTGGTACCCTTCGGGCAATGAAAGAAAAACTCACAATGGTCACTGAAATAACTTTAATCTGACAAAAGTAATAATTTAAAAAAATTCTATGAATGTTAACCAATGAATGTCAGACATCGCTTTTCAACCATGCTTCAACAGAATTATTTAAAAAAATAAACTCATGGAACAGGGCTGGACAAAAATGATGGTACCCCTAGAAAATACTGAAAATAATGTGACCAAAGGGACATGTTAATTCAAAGTGTGTCCACTAATTAGCATCACAGGTGTTTACAATCTTGTAATCAGTCAGTGGGCCTATATATAGGGCTCCAGGTCGTCACTGTGTTGTTTGGTGACATGGTATGTACCACACTCAACATGGACCAGAGGAAGCGAAGGAAAGAGTTGTCTCAGGAGATTCGAAAGAAAATTATAGACAAGCGTGTTAAAGGTAAAGGCTATAAGACCATTTCCAAGCAGCTAGATGTTCCTGTGACTACAGTTGCACATATTATTCAGACATTTAAGATCCATGGGACTGTAGCCAACCTCCCTGGACGTGGCCATCTCTTTGATGACAAATCAAAGAGACGGATAATCCGAATGGTAACAAAAGAGCCCAGAAAGACTTCAAAAGAGATCCAAGGTGATCTTCATACTCAAGGAACATCAGTGTCAGATCGCACCATCCGTCGTTGTTTGAGCCAAAGTGGACTACATGGGAGACGACCAAGGAGGACACCATTGTTGAAAACATATCATAAAAAAGCCAGACTGGAATATGCCAAACTACATGTTGACAAGTCACAAAGCTTCTGGGAGAATGTCCTATGGACAGATGAGACAAAAATGGAACTTTTTGCCAAGGCACATCAGCTCTATGTTCACAGACGGAAAAATGAGGCATATCAAGAAAAGAACACTGTCCCTACTGTGAAACATGGAGGAGGCTCTGTTATGTTCTGGGGCTGCTTAGCTGCATCTGGCACAGGGTGTCTTGAATCTGTGCAGGGTACAATGAAATCTCAAGACTATCAAGGGATTCTAGAGAGAAATGTGCTGGCCAGTGTCAGAAAGCTGGGTCTCAGTCGCAGGTCATGGGTCTTGCAACAGGACAATGACCCAAAACACACAGCTAAAAACACCCAAGAATGGCTAAGAGGAAAACATTGGACTATTCTAAAGTGGCCTTCTATGAGCCCTGACCTCAATCCTATTGAGCATCTTTGGAAGGAGCTGAAACATGCTGTCTGGAAAAGGCCCCCTTCAAACCGGAAATAACTGGAGCAGCTTGCTCATGAGGAGTGGGCCAAAATACCTGCAGAGAGGTGCAGAAGTCTCATTGACAGTTACAGGAATCGTTTGATTGCAGTGATTGCCTCAAACTATTAAGTTAGGGGTACCATCATTTTTGTCCAGGCCTGGTCCATGAGTTCATGCTTCAATTCCGTTGAAGCATGGTTGAAAAACAATGTCTGACTTTCATTGGTTAACATTCATAGATTTTTTTTTAATTATTATTACTTTTGTCAGATTAAAGTTATTTCTGTGACCATTGTGAGTTTTTCTTTCAATGACCGAACGGTACCAACAATTTTGTCCACATGTGTAGCTACGCAACCCTGATCAGAGGCCAATAGTACTTTAAGAAGTGCTGTTTGGGCTGTGATGAGGCCTAAATCCTGACTGATACAGTTCAGCATGTATACACCAGGGCTAATTGCAGACAAATATGAATTGCTTTTAATTATACTTTGTGCCATTCTCAAAAGATTTGGCCACTTATATTTCTTTTTAGAAAGAAATACAAATCAGTAAAGATCATGGATTTTGATGACGTGTCCAAGCTTCAACTGGTAGTGTATATCAAACAATACATTTGGTAAACTTATAAAAGCCTACTTTATATATCAGAAAATACTGTCTATGTGACATGCATTTAAATAATGTATACATTTCACTTTGCAACTTTGGACCCTGAAGATATAAAAATACAGAAATGTACATGCATACTGGTCACAGAGAGGCAATTGTTCTGGAATCTTGCAAGCTCAAAAGTAACCTTTTAAACATTATACACACACACACACACACACACACACACACACACACACACACACACACACACACACCAAAGGTATATCTTTTAAGTACTTTTACCTTAGATATTTTGAATGTTTAAGAATTGTCTTCAGCCCTGTGAGAGACACAGCACTGTTCTCCAAACAAAGATGAACCTGTTTGTTTCCTGATTGGCTGATTACATAGGACACTGCAGAGCATGTGTAAGGGTCAAGATGTTCCTCACTCAGATCTAGATGATAGTTTATTTCCTCCAGAAATGAGCAGCAGGGTCCAGCTGACTGATATTCATACAGACACTGACATATGAAGGCAATGTCTACATATTCATCACCTTGTTGATTATCAAGGAAAGTGTTAAAGACTTTCTTTAAAAAATTATCAGCATTTTCCTTGAACTCGTTCAGTGGAAGGAGACACTTTAGATGATCAGTGTTGATTCGTGATTGGAGTCCACAGAGGAAAGGTATTACATGTTTCATGTGCTTACTCTCTTCATTCTGGCACAGCTGGAGTACCTCATCAAGTAATTCTGCTTTTTCTAGCAGCCAAAGAGCAGAAAAAAATTCCTGCATTGTGTTGTGATGAAATGCACAAAAAAGTCTTTGATGTGCTGGAGACACAACTGAGACAGTCTTTAGGAACATGCCAGCAATGCCTCTTGCTTCAAATTCAAACTCCAGATTGATAGTCTTTAACTTGGTTGCATTGAAAGCGCACTCTGCTAAAGATAAGATCACGTCCCTGCAGTTCTTAATGTGTCTATCTAATTGCAGCAATGACACTTTTCCATGTCTTTGTAGACAGTGACGAAAAATCCGCACATACAACTCAGTAGCTGTGCATGGTTTCTGAGCTTCATCAGAAGTGTAATATGAAATGCAGGCTGCCACCATAAAAGCATACATAGGCACATGGCAAAGACTGAAGAGTGCAGGATTGTTTATCACACTGTCTACCAGCTCTGGATCATTATTAGACATTGCAGTAAAGAAATCATAAATGGATTCCTCACTGAAACCTTGAACGTAGACTGTGTATGTTGACCAGTCAGAGAACTCGTACTCGACTTCAGGCCTGCATGTTACCACAAGCTTTGCTTCAGGCAGAAGTTCATGCTGCATTATCCCCTGCAAGATTGCATTGTCCTGAAAATCTCTGATTCCATCAAAAACAACGGTGACTTTTTCAGAATATTCTTGAAGATATTGCACAATTTCATCAGCATTATCTTTAAGCTCTGGATTTGACATTAAAAACGTGCCAAGCAAAAGATTTTCAAAGTTCACTACATTTGAGGTATTTGACAGTGTGTTTTCATCAAAGTAAAACATGAAGTCAAGTTTTCGGTCATGTCTCTCTGCCCAGTGATGTAACATTTGTTGAATAACTGTTGTTTTCCCAATTCCAGGTTTTCCTACTATTAGGATGTTTTGCTCCCGACTATTAAACAAATCCTCATGTGATTTCTGGTGTGTGTCCCTTGGTATGTAGGCTTTCATCTTTTTTGAACGAGGCTTCTTAGATTTCTTGCTCTTGAGTAGGATTTTATTACACGATTCATTTTTTACTGTGTCTGTGTCCAGCACCAGAGGAATAAAGGGGAAGTTTTCCTGGACTTTTACTCCATACAACCGCTGCCTCTGCTTCCACTGTTGACAAAGAATGTGTTTTGTTCTTGTCTTCAAAAAGTTTTGAAACTGATAACATAACCTTGGTCCTAAAATAACAGGTGAAGATAAAACATTATTGGTTAGAAAAACACTTAATAAAGTGGAAATAAAACATATGTAAACCTTTTGGAATTCCATAG
The DNA here is from genome assembly GCA_013621035.1 of Clarias magur. Lineage (NCBI taxonomy): Eukaryota > Metazoa > Chordata > Actinopteri > Siluriformes > Clariidae > Clarias > Clarias magur. The sequence continues at coordinate 350,983 of QNUK01000587.1, forward strand.
TATTCTGCATTAATTTGTCATAAAATGTGATCTGATCTTCATCAAAGTCAAGAGTATTGACAAATATAATGTGCCTAAAATAATAACAAAAAAGAATTTGATCCTTCATGTCTTTATTGAAAACAATCATAAAAACCTCATAGTGCTAGTTGAAAAGGTATGTGAATCCTTGAGTTAATGAAGGATTAAAAAAGCTAACTGGAGTCAGGTGTTCCTTGATTCCGCACAAGGATACCATGCCTCACCCAAAAAGCGGTTTCAGAGGATCTATGATAAAAAATTATCGATTTACATAAAGCTGGAAAGGATTACCAACTGATTTCAAAGACTTCTGAAATTCACCAACCTACAGGCTACTCCACCGAAAAGTAAGCACCCAGTCAAAATGACCTGAAGAGCAAAACAAAGACTCAATGAGTGACAAGTAAAGATTTGAAGGCATCATTGGAACTGGCTAACATCTGTGTTCATGAGTCTACAGTACGTAAATTATTGGTAGGGTAGTAGGGTATCCATACCAGGACACCACAAAGGAAGATGCTGCTTAGTAAAAAGAACATTGCTGCACACCTGGAGTTTGCAAAAGATCAATTACACTCCAAAATGGTGATGGCAAAATGTTTTGTGCTCAGATGAAACTAAGATTGAAATATTTGCCAAGAACACGCAACACTACATCTGACGTAAAAGGGCACTGCATATCATCATAAAAACATCATCCCAACTGTAAAGACATCCAAAGAATATGATACAGCGAAAACAGTTCTGCCAGGAAGAATGGGATAAAATTCATCTACAAGAAGCACGTGGATAAAGTCATTTCTGCCAAGGGGATGGGACCAACCAGTTATTAATTCCAAGTGTTCAATCACTTTTTCCACTACCATTTTGAATGTTGAATGTGTGTGTTCAAAATAGTTATGAAAGATCAAGATTATTTTGTGTTATTATTTTAGGCATATTATAAATGATGATGAAGATCAGATCAAATGTTATAACAAATTAATGCAGAAAACCATGAAATTCCAAAAGGTTCACATACTTTTTCATGCCACTGTATATAATTTATTAACCTTTAATGAAATTGAAGATACAATTAAGAAGATACTTCTTATGCAGATCAAATTTCTACTTAGTTATTTATGTGAATGTATCAGGCATTCTTACCCTGAATATAATCTTCAGCCTCGTCTCTAAAGGAGAACAAGCAGATCCACGTATGCAGGTTTGAGTCTGCGTTTGGGAAGACTGATTTCCTCTCACACTCCAGTATTCTAAGGAATTGATAGCAGGCCTCCTCACCCTTATTTAAGACCCAGTCCAGTATCTTCCTGGTTTTGTTGTCATTTTCTGGTATGGCATCAATTTCACTAACTTCATTGTGACTGAAAACATCCTGCTGGTGAAGTTTTTCAACAATAAGAGGCAGGTTTTGTAGCTGTCGAGCCAGGTTTAAATGAGCATCACTGACATACTGATGTGCGAACTGATTTGAAGAGGCCATGTTGATGCCATCAGATCTTCAGCACCATGATCCCATTGTTCACTGATCTGACAAGAAATACATATATTATGCAATTAATTATAATATATTAAATAATGAATATAATTAAACTACACAATAGTATTAGATCACGGCCAAACTATTCATGAAATATTGCTGTAGTCAATTTATAGAACTTTACAAAAGTAAACTCATTATACAACAAGTAAGTTCCAACCAAGCAAACTGATTGAACATGAGAATTCCAGAAATGTTGATAATGCATGGTAACGCCCCTGGGATGTTTAGCTATATGCATCACTATGCCTTACATGTTCTACGATTTTTAATTACATTAACTGTCAGTCGCAGGCAAAGTTGTTCCGAATTGCCTGCATATTTTTATTTATGTCTAAGCTGAGCTAGAATACTAAATAGGCTGAATCCCAAGCCCTCTGTTACCTCTAATCAAGGGCACTACTTGGTGTGGGAAAGAAGGAATTGTAGTGCACTAGCTTTCCGTTTAAGCTATTAATTAAATTCTGGAACAGGGAAGTTACCAGAGCTGATATTCTAAAGCGGAATAAGTGGAAATATAAAAAGAAACTTATTAGATTTACAGGACTGTTGACCACCTCCATACTTTATTCTCCTGAACTTTTGGCTACATACTACCGGTAAGAATTTCTTTATTTTTCAACGCCATGCCAGCTTCTATGACTATATTCATGGCGAGAAGCATTTTTCTTATTTAATATTAAAACTAGATAAGATGTTTAAAATGTATTTTTTTCTAAGAACGTTAAAACCACATTTAGATTTACTTGTTTAAAAACGTTTTTAAAAGTGTCAACAGAGTAATACAAGTTCCTTAACGGAGTAAAAGAGTTACAGTCAAATAAAATATGTTTGATGAACAGCTGGGTTCTGCATGATAAACATTAGGGTGGGTTTTCTCTTGACAGTAAAAATGTGTGTGTGTTGCCAGTCGCAGTAAGTTAGTTCCGCCAGTTGCAGATGAAGGAAGGATGGAAGGATGGATGGAAGGATGGAGTACTTTATTAATCCCAAAGGGAAATTGTGTTAGGATGCGTTAATGAGGAAAAATAACTTTTTAAAAAATCATAAACTGATGATAATAAATGGTGCTTGTAGAATTGTTGTATAAAAGCAATACAAAGCAGTCGGGTCATGCTGTTGTCCTAGTTATCATCACAGCTGTGATGCCAATAATTAAATAAAAAAGAAATAGGATGCCTGAAAGATTCGTGACTCTGATCCTAATCAGTCTGCTCCAGTCAGAGCTGTTTAAAGCACCTATAATGGAGCTGTGTAAGACTGTCACAATCTGATCAAAATGATTTTGAAAAGAAAGTGAAACTAGAAAGAGAATGGGAGTGATTTGCTTGCAGAGGAGAGAGTAAATGTAAAGAATTAACTAAAGTAAAATTCTCCCCTACTCTTACAGTACCTCTAAAGATAAAGAATGAATGGATGGCAATTTGTTTTGTTTTGCTTATGATTTATACAGTATCAGTCACCTGCAGAGACAGCATACGGAATGTTAATTAATGAACCAGTTAGCATGCAAAGTTTAAAAAAAAAAAAAAAAAGGATTCCGTTTTTGTCCAAATGTATCTTTTATGAGCTCCGTGTCACTCAGTGTTACTAAAACTTCTCTCCTCCACACACATACTCTTTACTCCTAACCAGTTTGGACACCTCATGAGCTCATGATATATTTTCTCATGATATATTTTTCACACAGACAGTTCCCTCTTGTGCTACACTACCATGAGAGCAGTGTTGCATATGTTGCATATGCTCTGCAGAGAAACGCAGTTTCGCACGGTGAATGGGCTCTTCTTTAAAAACACAGGAAGATCAACAGTTAAAATCCAAGGAGCACAAATCCTTGCCAGCAAAACAGCATTGGTCAAGGACCAATTAAAAAAATTATTAAATAAATTATACATAAGTTCTAAAGGTGTGTGCTGATGGGAGAGGGTTCAGACAGGACACTGTACATTTGGGTTTTCTGATAGGGAAAACCAAAGTTATCGTTACTTTTAAAATGTGTAACTTTTACTGCTGCTGGAATATGGAAATGATGTCGCAAAAATGTAGAACTCACAAATGTGTATATTATTGTTATTATTATTATTATTATTATTATTGTCACAGTAAAAAAAACATAGAAATGAGTGATCATATGAATCTGTGCTATTTCTTTTCTTCTTTCTGTGTGTATGCTTTGTGCTCAGTTATGTGTGTATATTGTAGTTGTTAAAAAGTTCATAATGTCATCTAGGTTTTGCTTTAAAAAAAATTATATGTCACTCTATACTGCACAATCCTGAGCTATACATGTTCATTAAAACAAAGTATTGCAAAAAGTTACTAAAAACAATTATCATTTTTGAGGGTTCTGACAAACAGTGCCATGTTTGTACATTTAGTTCTTATTTTTTACATTATTGTTTAGTTCTTATTTTTTCACTTTGTCTTACTCTTCACATATGGGTAGATGTAGAGAAAGGTTTGTAGGTTGGATCTCTAAAATGTGAACTTAATAGAAATATCAAATAAATAAAAATATTTGGTTAAAGGTCACATTATTTATTGTTCGTTACATGTATTAGACTGGCAGGTAATGCCGGCCTGTTTTACTTACACCACAAGCATATTTCAGACCTGCAGGAAACATTTATTCATGAATTTAATGGTCCAAAATTATCCAAAACCAATGATGGACAAATTCAAAACAGCATGCTCTTGAAGCTAATATAAAGTTAAAGCATATGAGAATAAAAAGGACACAAGATAGCAGCTATAAATGTGTGAAAACTGTAAACTGTACGGCTATCTTGGGTGGTTCTAGATGTGAAGGTGCCTTAAAATAGGAGACAGAAAAATATATTTGTGGCTATTAAATAATGGGATTAGAGGAACAGAAGCAGCGTGGAGCTCAAGAGCTCTCTAAACTGTGACTCGACCTGCAATGACCTCTCTCTGTCTACAGAGGGCGCTGTTAAGTAAGGCCTAGTGGTAAATATGCTATAAACTGGTTTTCTCGAAAGCGAAACCAAGTCGGTATAGTGTGTTCTTAAATTACAAACCCAAGGAAGCCAGGTCACGATGCGTGTTATACACCAAGTTAAATTCCCTCATGGTTTTAACGTTTGATTAATAAAAAATCGCAGAGAGAATCAAGCGAGATACACAGCAGCTTTACAAGAAGTTGAGTTCAGTTCCGCTATCATGACGCATGTTTTTTTTTTTACACCAGATCAATAATATATAAAACGAGTTTTATACCTATTGTTAAAGTCGTTTCTTTTTAAGGAATCAATTTTATAACTCACCGTTCTTGTCTGAAATGTTTTTTGTTTTTTTTTTGTTTAACAACAAGAACAAAACAAACTTCACTACAGAATCCGCGATCCAGTTGCGCAGCTCGCGCCAGGTCACGTGACTACGGCATCTCCGCCTGGACAAACTAGTGCCGCTGCTGTGCACGAGGCTGCCGCGCAGACACGAGGTTTACAGACAAAGACCACAAGGTGGATCGCCAACCAAGCAAGACCTTCCAGTTTTATCGCCGTTTGAAGGACTACATGAGTAAAGTTCTCATAGAAATTCCAGTTTCCCGCAGTTGCTTTTCTTTGTATATGTTAAGAAGGCCCTTTCCATCATCCCACGGTCCACACGTTTACAGTGCTATTGAAAATATACATCTATTGGCTATTATACACAACAGTAAATTGTACTAATTTGTCTGCAATCAATGAAATACAAATCAGTAAAACACAAATACGAAATAAAGATCAGTAATACTCTTCAGTAAAACAGTATTGTTTTAAAGTCCAGAGGATTGGATTTTGGATATTCGAGTTAAATTCTGATTTATGGTGGACAATCACAAAATATACGGTGACAGCTCCTTCCCTACCGCACAAGTTAGTTAGTGAGTTAGTCTGCAAATTACTGTCTGACTAAAATATGAATAATAATTATTTTATAAATAAAGAAATTAATGTTGTTACTGTTAGTGTCATGCTTGGTTGTGTATAATGATGGTGCATAATATTTTTGTTATAGAAATTTATTTTCGTTTTTATTTCAATAACTTACAAGTCACATGACCTATTGCCGCAAAATCTCTTCTAAAATGTGTGGCAGAGGGCACAACGTTTTATATATTAAATATTATGACTTTGCATATTTATGAATAATTAATATGTAATAATCCTGCTTTTTATTTCAATAACTTTCATATGACCTATTGCCTCAAAATCTATTCTAAAATGTTTGGCCCCCTTGTCTGTCTGTGCAGAGGGCTGTTTTACTGTTTAACTTTTATATTAAATATTATTTCTTTGCATATTTAGTAATATTCTTATGAACTTTTATTGATTTTATTTCAATAGCTTTTAGGTCCATATGATGTATTAGCTCACACCATTTTTTCCACCATCTGCAGCCAGTTCTCCACATGTATAAATCACAAATGTTAACACACACACACACACACACACACACACACACACACACACACACACACACACACACACACACTAGCTCTACATCTCTCACTCTCTCTCTCACACACACACCAAATATAGTATAGTATAGCGCTTTTAACAATTTACATTGTCGCAAAGCAGCTTTACACAATCAAAAGAAGTAAGCTTGTATGAAATGTGAATGTGTATGAATCAAAATGATAAGATTGTCCCTGATGAGCAAGCCGAGGGCGACGGTGGCAAGGAAAAAATCCCTGAGATGGAAATAGGAAGAAACATTCAGAGGAACCAGACTCAACAGGGAACCCATTTTCATTTGGGTGAAACGGAGAGCAGGGATTGATCAGCATAATAATGTGTAAGACTGGAAGTTCAGTATAACAGGAGATTTGTTTAATTAAATTCAAATTTTATTTGTCACATACACAGTCATACACAGTACGATATGCAGTGAAATGCTTAGGCGACTGCCCATAACCTTAAAATAAAAGACTATTAAAGACTATTTATAGGAAATAAATATAATAAAGAAAGTACAAGTAAATTTAACTAAGAATAAAATATCTGAACAGTACAAATATACAATATAAGAAAAATATAAGAAAACCTGGAATTTGTAATATAGAAAAAATAAATATATATATATATATATATATATATATATATATATATATATATATATATATATATATAAAAAAAATTATAAAGAAAATATAAGAAAGCCTAGGTGTACAATATAAAAAAATGTGGAATTTTGGAATTTTGTGTGGGAAGGAGTGGAGTATAAATAGAAATGTCCGGGGGTGTGCAAGTATCCTGTAAAGTGTTCATACTTAAAGTGACTTGTTCATAATAGAATAAATAGTAATGTGAAAGGTGTGCAGTGACCACTAGGGTTGATTATTGTCCCGAATGTCCAGAGAGAGTGCAAGAAGCATGAGTGTGAGTGTGTAAAGTGGGTCAGTCAGTATTGTGTGGTGTGCTGGTTGAGAGTCCATATCGCCTGCGGGATCTCCTCCCTGTGAGGGAGCTCCTCCTCAGTCTCTCTGTATTGGCCTTCAGGCAGTGGAATCGCTTTCCTGACCTCAACAGAGAGAACAGTCCATTGCTGGAGTCCAGTTTGTTCCTGGAGGCTCAGGTAGACTATAGGAAATTCCAGTCCAGAACTGTTGAATGACTGAAGTCACAGGTCCCCAGAGAACAGCTGTCTGCATGAGTCGAGGACAGGACAGTCTTCGTGGAAACCATTCCCAGCCACCACACGCATCCCAGGCAGACCACACGGGGAATCCATTGGACGAGATCTCCAACCAGAAGCAGGACTCCAGGACTGGTTAGACGGGTCCAGAGAGCAGAGGGGTCTGGATCACTGGAAACTCAGGAGTGACATGTATAGCTTGACAGAGAGACAGGGAGAGGGAAAAAAGAGAGGGGCAGAGAGAGGAGAGAGCAGAAGAGAAGGAGAGATGGCAATTAGGTCTGGTCACAGTCAACATGTATAAGGTGAATGTATATTTAGTGCAAAGAGCAAGCAGGGACTCCGGCAGGACTAACTATAACAGCATAACTAAAAGGGAGGAGCCAGAAGGAAACACAAACATGAGGGCTCCCTGAGATGTAAAGCAACCAATCACCTCAACGTCAACAAACCTGAGTGAACAATGAGAGTGGGGAGGACAGCATCTAAACATACCAGTTCACCAGAATACTCTACGTCCATGAGTCCCCCAGATCTGCTCCTTTACCTAAGGCTCATCTATTTACAAACATGCTTGGCTAAATAAATAGGTTTTTAGCCTCGACTTAAACACTGAGACTGTGTCTGAGTCCTGAACATTAATAGGAAGACTATTCTATAACTTTGGGGCTCTGTAAGAAAAAGCTCCGCCCCCTGCTGTAGTGTTAATAATACGTGGTACTGACAGGCAGCCTGCATTCTTTGATGGAAGTAGGCGTGGCGGATCATAAGACACTAACAGTTCACTCAGATACTGCGGCGCGAGACCATTTAGTGCTTTAAATGTCAAAAGTAGTATCTTAAAATGGATGTGAAATTCCACAGGGAGCCAATGCAGTGTAGATAAGATAGGGGTGATGTGCTCGTATCTTCTGGTTCTAGTGAGGACTCTCGCTGCTGCATTCTGTATTAACTGAAGCTTGTTTATACACCTAGTTGAACAACCAGACAGTAAGGCGTTACAATAGTCCAATCTAGAGGTGATAAAAGCATGAACTAGTTTTTCTGCATCATTTAGTGCCAGTATATTTCTTATCTTGGCAATATTTCTAAGGTGAAAGAAAGCTATCCTGGTAATTGTCATGGCCTGGCTGTGACTACAGGCCAGATCGGCTGATGTAGGTGCGTGGGCGAATTAGAGCAGGCATAAATGCAGAGGGGTTCTTGAAACATAGAGAGTCTTTTTATTAACAAACTCAAAAACAGACACAAACAAACTAAAACAACAAACTTAAACTATAATTAGGGCTCAGGGCAAACACAGGAAAGGAGCTAATACAGGGAGCTGAGTGCTGACACAGGGACCTGGAACAGACACACAGGGAAACATGGAGCTGGTCCTAACTAAAGACACAAAGGGGCACAGAGACAAGGCACAGAGACCGGATGGCTTAGTGGTTAGTTAGGTTAGTAGCTACATGAAATATGGATGAAGAGAATGATGACCTAACTAGGTTAGTATCTAAGGGAGTTAGTGGCTAGCTGGGTTAGTGCTGACCTACAAGGGGACCGGAACACAAGAGGCAGGGCACACATGAGGCTATACCAAACTAGTGGCTAACCTACTAGCGACCAGAACCACTAGCAGTCAATCCCACTAGAGGCTAGCCTACTGGAGGCTAACCCTACTAGGGGCTAATCCTACTAGCAGTCAAGGCCTACTAGCGGCTAACCCTGCTAGCGGCTAAGCCCTCATGTGGCTACACATATCCAAACAGACAAGGGGATCTATAAACAAAGGTCTACACAAGAAGACCGACACTGGGGAGACACAGAACAGTACTTACACACGAGGACACACAGCCTAACTAAACACTGAACAGAACAGGGGTCCATTCTTCGTACGTCGCTTGAAACATCCGAGATGAATTGACAGATCTAAGATGAGATCATCGTGCTAGTTACGATGCAGCTAATTTGGTTCTTCGAGCACACCTGTTGTTGTTGATTAGTATAGCTGGATTGAGTTGTCTAGGATTATTGCGCTGTGGGAGATTTTTTTTTCTCCTACACTAGTTACTGTTGCCATAATTACAAATATTACACAAACACTGTAGTAAAAAAGGACCAAAGAACAACTCACGACTCTATGCAGATCTGGATGAAGTAAGACAGGATTTATTGCAGCAATGAAACCCAAGTGAGCCGCGCTTGAATGCTTAGGTCATAAATTTAAGCATGATCAAGAGCAGACTGAATTCTACAGAAATATTCATGCCTTTTTATACAGTTTTATCCAGAGGAGGTGCCCATTCTTATCACCCCCACCTTCGTTAGTTCTCCTCATTCCTGGAAGATGTCCAACCTAATTCCTGGAAGATGTTCCCATTATAATCCAACTTTTTCTTATAAATTCTCTTATTCTAATTATAGTTTTTATATCTTATTTTATTATGTCATTTACCTCGTCATCTGACTCCCTACGTCATCTATATCAAGTTATTATCTATATCAAGTTATTAGATTTTTCCAGTTATAATTAATTTTTCTTGCAAATTAATTTCCATTATCTTTACACTTCTTGTGTTTAGTTTATAAAAAATAACAAGGCAGTACTTATTTTTTGTGTCTACTCAGTATTCTTAAAACTGATTGTGTGTCTTTTGGTTATTTGTCTATATTCTTACTTAGACATGTTGCGCGCGACTGCAGGTGCACGTGCAGCATGTGTAACCAACACCTGTTTCAATCCTTCATTAAGTTTGCTCGTCTGGGCATGAGATAAGTCCGGCACTTGGCGCCTTATCTCATGCTTGTGTCTCTGTCGAGTCCAGCACCTAGCGCCTTATCTGGTCTGTTCCTCATGCACATGACAGCTAAAAAAGAAAAGTACAGTTTATGTCTGGGTCACTCTAGGCTTTTCCCATGTACTTTGGGTTCCCATGGTACACTGAGTATCACTACCCATCTCCTTACTGTTTATGTTTCACGACCTGTCTTATAGTCGTCTTCTTTTCTTGCTCACCTCTGAGTGAACCCATTATGTTTTCTTCTGCACTAACTTCTAATTTTTATGATTGCATAGGTCCTTTTTACTTCTGCTTACTTCTGCATACTGATCTTCTCTCTGCTTACTTTTATCTTCTGTCACTTAAGATTAATATTGTTTGCACTAAGATTAATATTATGTTGATTAATATTATCATATTGTTACATTGCTGAACACACAAGTATATTTTACAAAAATATGCTTACAGTGCGTTCGTGAGTTTGTTTAAAAGGCGATTTGCATCGACAGTAGAAATACTGATCACAACTCCTGCGTTTGGTTGACGAAATGGCAAAAGAGCAGCTCCTTTTTTTCTCAAGCGGAGCAAGAGCTTTCATTAAAGGGTTATGAAGAATTTCAAACTTTAATAAAGATAATTTAAAATAAATTTATTAAATACGTAAGTGCTGCCTGTGTTACATGTTTTATACACTCTCAAATCCAATTTGTATTAATTTAAAGTTAGCTGAACAAATTTGATAATTTAAGTAATCATAAGTACTTAAGTAACAGTAAGTGTCACCTCAAAGTTCCAGCAATTTAAATGTAAAGAGCTCTGGTGGCTCAGTGGGAGGTGCTGCGCCTGCCACACGAAAGACCCGGGTTCGATTCCCGCGCTGGATTGAATTTACTTTATTTGCGACAAATTCCAATATTGATAGTTCTGTTTACTTAAAATTACTTAAAAATTATGTAACTGATTACCTCAAATATTTTGAGTTTTGCCAACTTAATCGGGTTTACAGTGTAAAAGTGGAGTAGAAGAAGAAGTCTAGTAAGAAGTATATTGTCATGCTGTGCTAAAGGATCCTGTCTATCACACAATACATGAGGAATTTGAAAAACTCTGCAAATAATCCTCACACCTTCAGTAACCGGTCGCTCTCATAAACAGACAAGACATGACAGACAGATTTGAGAAAATAACCTCCACTTATATAGACGCAATCGGGGGATAGAATGTTACATATGATTAGACACACACACGGAGATGAACACACGAATGATGACCACAGACACACACACATGTACACATATACTGTATTTATGTTTAAATACATCCATCCATATATTCATGCAAGATACTTTTCTTTTCCCCGCGGAGTCAGTCCGTGTCAGTCAGTCATGCTCTTTAACCAATCAGATGTGACCTCGCCATTTCAGCCAATCATAACCCGCCAGGAGCGCAGCCTAAATCCTGTTTACATGAAGTAAACCAGCTCCCGAGCAGGTTTAAGCTTACGGACATGTTGCTATGACAGCAAGCGCGAGATTCGCTTCGAAGAACGAAACAATCCAAGATCAGGACAAATCCACAACAATCAAATCCAGCTAACTGAGTTAGCGACGTATGAAGAACGGACCCCAGGTCCATGAATCAATCTACACAAAGAGAACATAAAGCAAACCAAAAATAGAGCCCCCTTAAAAAACACAGGTTACAAAACATAAACTTAAAGAAAACAAACCAAACAAAAGGTATGCCCACTTGACTAGGATAAGGATATACAAAACATACACAAACAATGCTCAACCCAGTTTCCCAGAACAAACTGCTATTTATAGGAACTTTAATGAGCCACCTCGGTTCAGGTAAGCACTTATCACCTGACCGAGGTGCCTTCTGGGAAACTGAGTCGACCAACAAAACTACAAAAAACGGACAAGACAACAGTGCTCTCTAGTGGAGGTCCCTAACAATAATATTATCTACATGTGCTTCAAATGAAAAGCTGAAATCTAATCACACCAATGTCTTTTACTGTTGCACAGTAACTTTTACTGTTGAACAGAAAGGCCATCTAAAGTTACAGTGTGATCAGAAAGCTTACTTCTAGCTGCTTGTGGTCCTATGACTAGAACTTCTGTTTTATCAGGATTAAGCGGAAGAAAATTAATTAACATCCAATCTCTTATGTCCTGCACACATTGCTCAATTTTAGCAAACTGGTTTTTCTCATCTGGTTTTGCTGAGACGTATAATTGTGTGTCATCAGCATAACAATGAAAACTAATACCATGTTTACGAATTATGTTGCCCAGAGGAAGCATGGAAAGGGAAAAAAGCAGTGGGCCTAAAACTGAGCCCTGTGGAACACCAAACTCCACTTGAGAACATGAGGAATGGTCACCATCTAAATCTACAAACTGCTAACGATCAGTCAAATAGGATCTGAGCCACAAGAGGGCAGTTCCCTTAATTCCTACTACCTTTTCTAATCTGTGAAGGAGAATACTATGATCAATGGTGTCAAAAGCTGCACTGAGGTCCAGTAACACAAGTATAGTGACACAACCCTGATCAGAGGCCCATAGGAGGTCGTTTACTACTTTAACAAGTGCTGTCTCTGTGCTGTGATGAGGCCTAAATCCTGACTGATACAGTTCATTTATGCTATTTCTGTGTAGTAAGTTCTGATGTGATGTGGTTAGTTTATCTTGTATTACTTGTATTACGTAAATTGTCCGGTGTCAAAGCCTGATATTTTTTGCCTAATATTTATGAATTTGCTATTGAAAAAGTTCATGAAATCCTCACTACTGCATGATGATGTTGTGTAGATTTCTGCAGTGATCTTGTTTTTAGTTAATTTAGCTACGGTATTAAATAAAAATCTCTGGTTATTTTTGTTATTTTCTATAAGAGTTGAGAGATAGTTTGGCGCCATTTACGTTCGAATTTTCGAGCGGTTTGTTTTAAAGCACGTGTGTGGTCATTATACCAAGGAGCGAGTTTCTTATCTCTAATCATTTTCCTTTTAACTGGAGCTACATTATCTAAGCTATAACGAAGTGCTGACTCTAGATATTCAGTCGCCTGATAGAGTTCTGTGAAGTCAGATGGCGATCCAATCAAAGTTGATAACTACGGGAGATTATTGATAAACCTCTGTGTGGTATTTGATGTAAATGTCGTTTAAGGTGGTAAGGCGGTAATACCTGAAATGGTTGGAAAACCAACGATAAAAATATGCTTATAAACATATATCCTCTAGAGCTACGTGAATCTGTGGTAATGGTTCTTCTTCTGTGGATTTTCTGCACGAGAGCGCCCCCTGGCATTTGTAAGTCACAACACTTCACTGTAATTTATTGAGGAGCTACCCATCAGAATCACACGATTAATCGTTACACACCTAATAAACACAGATCTGAGCATTTATTTTTCTAAATTGTGTGAAATGATGAAATAAGGTGGAGGTGAATTTGTTTAGTCTTGACTCTGGTCTTGAGTGACAGTGGTATTGGGGGATGTGGAATCTGTTGACTGTCAAATCGTCGATTGCAAAATAAACGCAAAGCAATCATGAGCGATGGAGAGAAAAAGGCCAAAGCTGGCGGGTGCCAATTTAGAAAAAAAGAGAAAAGAAGATGAGGACAAACGAGCAAAAGATAAAAGGTATGCAACACTGTTCCCTCTGTACTGTATAATTACGGTATCCATGTCATCAATGAGGGGCTAATGTTAATTAGTGGTATAATGTTGACTCTTAGGTTTGTTAGTCTTCTTGCTTATGATGCTTGCTTTGCTTACCTGCCCAATATAGAAACCACCACAGAAATTCTAATGGTTTCTATTAAATACAATTATTAACCATTAACTTTTTTCTATAAAACCATTACAAAAGTCTTTCCCGAGTGGGAACTTTTTACTTTTTAGTCTGTTGAGGGATTTGTGCAATTGATAAATGTAAGGTAAATATACACTTGTTTTACTACAATAAAACGTGACTGTTTGTACAAAATGTGGACTTTGTCTTTTTTGTGTGTGTGTTTTGGGTGGGTGCACTAAGAGGGAGTCTCACTCAATGTAGAACCGCCACTAAGAACAGGACCCCAAACCCAGTCTCAGAAAACAGCACTGAAGTGGTATATTAACACGCTGGAGCCATTTAAAGACAATCTACATATAATAATTATAATCTTTATCCAATCTACTTTTTTGATTTGATTTGATCAATTTGATTGATGTAGCTGATGACAAGATAAGTATAAGTTAGTGTCAATGTTACGACTCCAATCTGCGTTGTGTGTAATTACTGCGACAACTGACACCATTTCATGCCTTTGGTGGAATATTTAATTCTGATAAAAGACATTTAAATGAAGTGGTCATGTTTACAGGACATCCTGCAATGACAGGTGCACATTAACTATTACAATATAATTTCTCAACAAGAAAGAAGAAAAATACAACATCAAAATATAAAAATAGCACAAAAAAATAAATTTTTCAAGAGCACCCAACTATTACAACCACTCCTTTGCTTGGCGCGAATTAGGTTGATTATTATTAAAGGGCCATACATACACGAAAAAAGGTTCAAGCAAGTGGAAGCACCTTTTTTAACCTGTTACATCAACATGGCATTAGATACGGAACCTATATACATAGTCAGCCAAAAGAATGTGTACACATTTCAGGAAAAGTCTCAAAAAAATGTGTGTCTGCCTTGCCAAATTTGTCACAACATCATGCAAAACTGGCTGGACAGAAAACAAAAAGTTATGAGCTATTTTTATGCCAGATTACATTCAGCATCAAATACTGTATAGCCCTTTTTCCCCTTGAGGTGGATGTGGCTATATGCGTCACTAAACAGAGCCAACCAACATGATAATTTACTATGTATACACGGAGTATGTGGAAGACAAAGAAAGTAATGCACGTGCCAAAATCCTCACCAAATAAAAGCGAGACACTGCAGGGCATAAACAAAAAGAAAAAGCTGAAAACTGAACTTGCAAAGATGAATGGACAGATCATTGTATGTTTATTCTTACTGCAGGATGTTTACAACAAAGTTAAAACAAAGTTTCACAAAGTATTTCATATAATTTTTTTATCATGTGTTACTACGGTATACTGAAGTACAACTGCAAGAATTTCTTCAAAGTGTCAAATGCTTTTATTGACAATTACATTAAGTTTATGCAAATTGTCAATATTTGCATTGTTGATCCTTCTTTTTCAAGATCTCTGCAATTTGCCCTGGCCTGCTGTCAATCAACTTCTGGGCCACATCTTGACTAATAGCAGCCCATTTATGTATAATAAATGCTTGGAGTTAGTTAGAATTTGTCCACTCACCTTTAGGTGAACCAGAAGTTCTCATTGGGATTAAAGCCTGAGGAGTGTCTTTGCCATGGACCCAAAATTTTGATGCTTTGTTTCCTGAGCCACTGGTTGCATGAGATTCCTCTTGAAGGACGTTTTGGTACCTTTCTTCATTCATGACTCTGTTCTTAGGGAAAAATTGTGAGAGAGCCCACTCCTGTGGCTGAGAAGCAATCCCACACAAGAATGATCTCACGATGCTCTACTGTTGGCATGACACAGGACTGAGGGGAGTGCTCACCATACATTTCAAGAAGGACATATAAGCCACTTCTCTGCAGGAAATATATATATATATGAGAGAGAGAGAGAGAGAGAGAGAGAGAGAGAGAGAGAGAGAAGGCTTCTTCAAAAGACGGTCTCTACCTGTTTATCCATCGTTTGGAGAAATGTGTGTCTCCTTAGGTGGAGAATATGTAGAGAAGGACAACGCTCATGACCAACGTTCATTTCCATTTCATTATTTTTACCTTAGCAATAATCATTTTATTGCTGCCCCTCGTGTATGCATCTTATTAAATTATAATATAATTGAAAATTAAATTCAAAAAGTGACTCATTCTATAGATTCATTAGACACCCTGATATGTTTCAAAGGTTTATTTCTTTTCATTTTGATGATTATGGCTTACAAGTAATCACATAATCCTCAATCTCAGAAAATTTGAATATCACTTAAAAAAAGATTTTTAACACAAATGTTTGATTACTGAAAAGTATGAACATGTACAGCACTCAATACTTGGTCAGGGCTCCCTTTTCATGAATTACTGCAGCAATGAAAAAGATGAACCTCTGTCCCAGTCTTAAGTTTTTTTTTTCAGACTTTAACAGGTTTTCTTCTAAGATTGCCTTCTATTTGGCTCCATCCATCTTTCCATTAACTCGGACAGCTTCCCTGTCCCTGCTGAAAAAACAAACAAACATTCCCACATGATGCTGCCACCACCATGCATAGTGTTATTTTTCTGCCACACCGAGTGTTTTGCACTTAGGCCAAAAAGTAAAATTTTGGTTTCATCTGACCAGAGCACTTTCTTTTACATGTTTGCATCCCGTAAACTGCGAACGGCACTTATGGCTTTCTTTCAACAATGACTTTCCTCTTGTCACTCTTCAATAAAGGCCAGATTTGTGGAGTGCACAACTAATTGTTGTCCTTTGGACAGATTCTCCCACCTGAGCTGTGGATCTCTGCAGCTCCTCCAGAGTTACCATGGGCCTCTTGGCTACCTCTCTGATTAAAGCTCTCCTTGCCCGGCCTGTCAGTATAGGTGATTGGCCATACCTTGCTAGGTTTGCAGTTGTGCCATACTCTTTTTAGCTTTTTGGATGATTGATTGAACAGTGCTTCATGAGATGATTAAAGCTTGAGATTTTTTTTTTAAATAACCTAATCCTGCTTTAATCTTCTCCATAGCTCTATCCCTAAGCTGTCTGGTGTGTCTGGACCAGGACCACTTATCATACTTGATAGAACCATGAATTATGCGCACTACCAGAAAATTCAGAAGTAAAATATTTGGAAAAAATTAATAAATAAAAAAGATTGTCATGATTCGGGTTAATTGCGGGCTGAAAAGGTCAGGCAATGGCGCAGAGGGGTTTTTTTTTAACCAAAAAGAGTCTTTTATTTACACAAAAACAAACAATTCCAAAAAAACTAAACAACAAAACTCAAACTCTTAACAAAGGCTCTTTAGTGAAACACAGGCTTAGAGCTTTACATGAACTGAGACGAGAAAGAACCAGAGACAAGACTAGAGACAGGAGAGACTAGAGACAGGAGAAACTAGAGAGACACTGAACAGTACTTACACAGAACAAAAGACAAAAGAAAACAAAGATTTTCTCCCTAATTTAGTTGTTTCCAATTCCTCCCCATCACTAGGGGGCTCCACATTAAGGCTACTACTACCACTCAGCCGAGTGGGTCGAAAACTAACACGTTTCCTCTGAACCACGTGACGCCAGCCGACCGCATCTTTTCGAACTAGCGCTATTCCGCTCCTTCCACCTACGTGATCTCACAGACGCCCCTGATTGGCTGTAGAGCCGTGATTAATGTGGGAGCACTAAGTATCTTTCACCCCTCCCCTCTGAGAGAGCTTGGCCAATCAGCTCTCTCTAGACCTTCAGTTGTGAGAGTTTATAGCATCACCCAGGAATCAAACTTGCGATCTCTGGATGATAGGGCGAGCTCTTTACCACTGCGCCACTCGGAGGTCCTAAAAGGTACACTTACCTAGACAAAACAGCACTGAGAACATAACCATTTAAAGGCCAGCTTAAAACAAATACAAACTAAAACAAAAGGAATGCCCACTAGACATTATTAATACACAACCCAGTTTCCCAGGACTAACAGCTTTTTATAACAGATCTAATGAGATACCTCGGTTCAGGTGAGTTCCCTCAACACCTGACCGAGGTGCCTTCTGGGAAACTGAGTCTACAAACAAAACTACACAAACTAAAAATAGTCGGGCATGCAGTGCCCTCTAAGGGTGGTTCATTACAAAGATAAGATTTTGGAGAGACTAGACTTAACAATTTTCATTACAATAATTTTACAAAGACGTAAGTAATATAACACATTTGACAATACATTCTATAGTTTAAACTATGTACTTAATCTCAAATTAAACAAAAACCATGAAAGTTACCTCATAGTAGTAAAATAAATAAAATAATAATTATATGAACTAACACATGCAATAACAAACATACTACCTGATAAATTCAAAATCAGAAGAGAAGAAAGATGAAGTCAATCAGAAACAGGTAGTCAGAATGTACCCTCCCCTTTAGTCTGTGTTGTTGTAGTTTTATAATGGTGCCACAAATTGAGCAAGCGTCGCTGTCATGTTGAGAGCATGCAAGAGAGAATTCAAACACACAAAAATGAGCTTTAATGTTTTTTTATTATTATTTATTAGGAAAGGAAACAAAAGAAAACTGAAAACACAAAATAAACAGAGCTCCGCCGTCTACGTGAGAAATGTGAGGCTCTGGAAAATAAAACAAAACACTTTTATCCTCTCGGGGTTTCTTGCCGTTACTGAGGATTTATTGAGAGAGAGAGAGAGTTTTATGCTTTCGTGCACTAATAAACTTAAACTGAGCGCACACACTCTCTCTCTTGCTCTCTCTCTCTCGAATGCGCCTATAATTCCCTTTTCATACGAATTACAGTGCCTAAAAATAGACATCTAAAATTGTTTTCCATTAGTTTATATAAAAGCAGACATTTTGCTTTCTATACGTATATATTTTTCACGTCTGTGAGGCGAGTATACACGGAGTTTCGGTTCATTTTCTGACGCACTCAATTTCACCGAAAACAATACAGAATAGCGCACCCTGTTTGCTTTCATTCATTTTAAGTTGCCTTCTAGTATCACATATGAAATAATCTAAAGGCTAGATATAAAGGTACACATTTACTTTGCTTAAATTCGAAATGAGAAACGCCTATAATTATCACTATAATTCTAGTACTGTGACTGTAACTTCGTTTAATGTTTCACTTAAGGTTTTGCCAGCGCTGGTACGGGGGTCATTATTTATTAAAGAAAATTATGATCATAACAGCCTACTGCATTTCATTCTTATAATAACGCAAAAACACAAGCGGGGCTGAAGGAAGCCATCTGATGACGCAGGAGCACGTCCTGAGAATGTTTTAATTTTATGGCCATTCAGTTTCATTTATTTCAGTTAATAAATCTACTACAAATTTAAATAACACAAAATATAAGATGACACAAAACTCTTTTTTGAAAGAAAGAAAGCTTTTCTAATTACACATGATAAAATCTAAAGGCTCACTGTGTTAACGTTTACTTTACTTAAATTCGATCCTAATAAGATTTCATTTCAATTCTAAATTTGTACTGTAATTGTAGTACTGTGATTATGAATTCATTTGTCCTCCCCACTCTCATTGTTCACTCAGGTTTGTTGACGGTGAGGTGATTGGTTGCTTTACATCTCAGGGAGCCCTCATGTTTGTGTTTCCTTCTGGCTCCTCCCTTTTAGTTATGATGTCATAGTTAGTCCTGCCAGAGTCCCTGCTTGCACTCTGCACTAATATACATTCACCTTATACATGTTGACTGTGACCAGACCTAACTGCCATCTCTCCTTATTTTCTGTTCTCTCCTTATTTTCTGTTCTCTCTCTCCTCTCTCTCTCTCCTTTCCCTCTCTCTGTCTCTCTGTCGAGCTATACATGTTCGCTCCTGAGTTGCCAGTGATCCAGACCCCTCTGCCCTCTGGAGCCGTCTAACCCGTCCTGGAGTCCTGCTTCTGGTTGGAGATCTCGTCGCATGGATGCCCCGTGTGGTCTGCCTGGATGCGCTCGGTGGCTGGGGATGGTTTCCATGAAGACTGTCCTATCATCGATTGATGCTCTGGGGACCTGTGACTTCAGTTGTTCGATAGCTCAGGACTGGAATCTCCTACAGTTTACCTGAGCCTCCGGGAACAAACTGGACTCCTTTTAATTTTTAACACATCTCCTGTTACACTGAACTTACAGTACATATTATTATGCTGATCATTCTCTGCTATCCGTTATCACCCAGATGAGGACGGGTTCCCTGTTGAGTCTGGTTCCTCTCAAGGTTTCTTCCTATTACCATCTCAGGGAGTTTTTCCTTGCCACCGCATCATTTTGATTCATACACATTGCATACAAACTTACTTCTTTTTATTGTGTAAAGCTGCTTTGCGACAATGTCAATTGTTAAGAGCGCTATATAAATAAAATTGACTTGACTTGATTTAACTACAAATGTTACACTTGATTTTTTTCCGCTACTACGTGCAGCTCTAAAGGAGCTGTGGCTCATTAATCCTTGAGAGAACAAACTGAGGCCTGAGGAGTCAGTCTATAGTGATATAGCGCCACTCAGTGGTAAAAGCCAGCAAAAGCATACCGTCGCCATGATGTGCGGCGGTGAAAGTAGAATACCGCTCGTCTACCATCTGTGTATATATATATATAGTAAACAGTACACGTGCACATGGATGTTTATTATACCAGTCAGAGACTAAGACCGAGCAGGAGAGATGATTACCCACAATTCCACAGCGCATGAGAGAGAAAAACCATTTGATCAATTGTGACCATGTGACGCTCGGCCTCAAAACAAGAAGCACAAGAAGTACATGATACTCGATGATACTCTGTACTCATAAATTAATGCATGCTAATTTTTCAAGTCAACATTTATTAAATTTTTTTGCTCGTCTTGCGGGACACTCGCAAACCAGGTTACAAAAACACCTTGGAAATGCCAGGCATGTGATGTACCCCTGTGTCTTCAGTTGAACAGGAACTGTTTTTAAGAGTGGCAAATGGATGTGTGAGTATAGAAACCATACACATTTTATTTTGCACTGTTCCTGTTGCAGTTTTTGGACAGTTTATATGTACACTTCTTGTTGCATCATTTAACTCTGAATGTCTGTTTTACACTTTTTACACATGTTTAACGGTTCTTGGGATTCTTACAAGTAAAAAAATCATTCTAAATAAACTACAAACAAAGAAATATGTTTTTGTCTTCAAATTATTTTCTTGTAGCACTTCCCTCCATCACATACCTGACTGAAAGGGGTAAATATGCAGCTCAATATGAAGTAAAACCTCTAGACTACAAGATCCCGGTCACAGAAGTCTTGTACACAGATGTTATGAATCTGTTATTTCAGTGAATTATTTTTTTGTTGTTTTCAATAATCACGCACAACTGTTATTTTCTCCAAAATACAAACTTGTACATACATACTGCTCACATAGTACTGTAGCCCAGTTTGTGCTGAATACAATGTAATGAGACTTTATACATTTATATGTTTATAAGTAACTGAAAAATACACAAAAAACACAGGACGTGTCAGAACTTCTTCAGGGCCCCAAAACACCTGCAGACTCCTGAGGGTTAACAAAGCGTCTCCATCCCAGCTATTCAGTCCTCATGTCTGGATGCTGTACTTCCTCAGTGTAGAATCATGTGCAGCCTGATTGACTGAGCATGATGAACTTCTCATCTCATCATGATTTTTCTCACTTCTATACATCTGACTAATATGTTACAGAGTGATGAGCTTGTAAATGTGTTGTCTGTTCTCCAACATAGAAATGCAGGAACACTGGAGACTTCCTCACACAGACAGAGACAAACTAATCACAGCCTAAAATGTAAAAGAAAAACATATGAATTAGTAAGAACTTAACTTATGTTTTAGGAAAGCATGTGATGACACCGGCTCTGTAAAGTAGGCTGCACATTATAGTGGGTGTAGTCGTTTGAAACGAACGAAAAGCGAAATGATGAAATCAGCGTCAGCTGTGTGAAAGCTTTATGCACACAGACAAAACTTATAGATGCGTGACTCACTGCATGAAGTTATCCTAATCAGACTGCTCCAATCACATGTGTTTAAAGCCCCTATAATAGAGCTGTGTGGGACTCTCAATCTCATCAAAATGATTTAGAAATGAAAGTGAAACTGAAGAGATGAGAGTGTTTTGCTTGCATAATAAAATGTAAAAAAAAAATTAAAGCAATAGTCTGCCCTACGCTTACATCTAAAGACAAAAAAGTGAATAAAGGCAAATAGTGGAAGAATAAATGCCACCTGTCAATCTGCACACGTACCCCCGAGGAGTGTGAAAAACGGGTGAAAAAAAGTGTGAAAAAAAAAACTAGTTGTGTACACTCAAATAATAAAAAATAAAATATATATTAACACATTTATAATATATTTAACATATTTTTTAAATAATAATAATAATAATAAATATATATATATATATATATGCCTTCATATTTCAGGAGGTCCATGTCACCCAGTGTCACTAAAATGTCTCTCCTCCGTGTGCATCAGTCCTTGAACACCACTTCCTCACTACTCCTAACCAATCACAACACCTCCGGAGCTCTCCTATATTTTGGTGGAGGAAGGACCGATTTGCTATTTTAGGAATGTTGATAAATTGCTTGGCGGCACGATGGGGTAGTGGTTAGCACTGTCGCCTTGCACCTCCAGGGTCCGGGTTCGATTCCCAGCCAGGTTCGATTCCTGTCTCTGTGTGCATGGAGTTTGTGCATGTTCTCCCTGTGGTTGGTGGGTTTCCCCCGGGTACTCCGGTTTCCTCCCACAGGCCAAAGACATGGTTAGGTTAATTGACATTCCCAATTTGGCCATAGTGTGAGTGTGTGTGTGTGTGCCCTGCGATGGATTGGCACCCTGTCCAGGGTGTACCCCGCTTTGTGCCCAAAGTCTCCTGGAATAGGCTCCAGGCCCCCGTGACCCGGAAAACAGGATTAAGTAGTATAGATAGTGAGTGAGTGAGTGATAAATTGCTCGTGGTCCTTCTCCTAAAAGTAGGAACGAATTTGCATCACCGCTGTGAATTTTTGCCCAGGAGTGATTTCCTACTCTGAGGCCCAGCTGTACATTTACAAATCACTCTGATGCACTCGGGTGGGATGTTTTGTAAACTTTGTGACTCTCTGTCTTGTGCTTTCACATGATGTTTAAAAATATTTGTCCACAAACAAAAGATCCATGTAAATTATTAGAAGAATTCTAATTCTAAAAATTCTAATTCAGTATTTAGTGACATTTTATTTCCTAAACACCATAATCTGCCATTTCTAATATTTACTGAAACTAAAGAGAATTTTGTTGATATTTATTGGAAAAAAAAAAAAAAAAAAAAATTACTCGCCTCAGTGTCTGTAGTTTGTAATGTTCATCGTCCCTAAGGGCAGAGAGACACTTCACTCCTGAGTCTCCTATTTTATTCCCAGACAGATCCAGTTCTCTCAGGTGTGAGGGGTTTGATCTTGAAGCTGATGTCAGAGCAGCACAGCCTTCATCTGAGACACCACAATACTGCAACCTGCAGAGACACAATGACATACCTCACTCTGTGTTTTTGTTTGTGTGTGTGTTTTGTTAATACATTTTTTATTCTGTAAAACGGAAATATTTAGCATTATATGAATCACTGCATGCAACACGAAATCAAGAATCAGGCACTCACTGACTAACTCATCGTCTATACCGCTTTATCCTGTATTCAGGATCGCAGAGACCTGAATCCTATCCCAGGAGGCTTAGGGCACGAGGTGGGGTACACCCTGGACAGGGTGCCAATCCATCGCAGGGCACACGCACATACTGTACACTCACCTCACACAATATGGGCAATTTGGGAACGCCAATTAGCTTAATCTGCAGATCTGTGGACTGTGGGAGGAAACCAGAGTACCCGGAGGAAACCCACCAATTTTTTATTAATTATTATTGTGAATTGGATGAGAATGTAAATGTGCAATATTTTAAAGATTTAAGCCAACTTTTTGCATATACAGGTTATGACTTTTAGGCTATAAAAATATGTTGAGAATCTTCATAATGTATGTTGAAATGAATATTTTCATCAAGATTAACATCTTTACATCAATTAGCAGAAACATTGCATTAAGAAAAATGGAGAACTATATTGTGTAAAATAAACCTCTGCTTCAGTCTCGCTATTAGAGAATGTGTCTTACTGAGGAGCAGGTCATGTGACTCTCAGAGAGACGATCTTACCTCAGTGTCTCCAGTTTACAATAAGGATTCTCCAGTACAGCAGAGAGACACTTCACTCCTGAGTCTCCTACATTATTATAGGTCAGATCCAGGTGTCTCAGGTGTGAGGGGTTTGATCTCAGAGCTGAACTCAGAGCAGCACAGCCTTCATCTGAAATGCGACAAAACACCAACCTACAGACAGACAATGACACACTTGATCATCACATTTTCTTGGTTCGTCATGAGATCTTCTGTCAATACGCTTTTAAAAAGTAATGTGTCTGTAAAATGCTTTTCTTATTTTAGAAATGTCACAAGGATTTAATACAATCGCTTTATTTAATTAACAATATAATGAATAACAATATTATTGAGCATTATATTTATCTCCTGTATGAGATATTATACTACAAGAAGATTGAAGCAGCAGCTTGACCGCTGACATGTTTTTATTTTGACTGTCTATCCAATGTTGATACTATTAGACTTCGGCCACATCATTACTATTATTAATATTTATTGATGTCCAGAGTTATATACGAGTTGGGTTTTGTTTAACCTTCCTGTAGCTTTAGTGCAAATATAAAACTGGTTTGATATTTATGATATTTATAAAGTGTTATTACGATTCAGTGAGATGATCTTACCTCAGGGTCTCCAGTTTGCAGTGAGGATTGTCCAGTGCAGAAGAGAGACACTTCACTCCTGAGTCTCCTAGTTTACTCTCAGACAGATCCAGTTCTCTCACGTGGGATGATTCAGAGCTGAGTACAGCGGCCAACGCTGCGCACGTTTTCTCTTTAAATGTTACATGCTGAATGCTGAAAAATAAAATATTACACAATACAGTAACAGCAATGCAAATAATTTAGTACTTAAAGCTGAAAGAAACATCAGGTAGGTCATTTATGACCAAGACTAAACACTGCCTCTAGATTAGTGCCTATGCACAGGGAATTCATTTGTATTGATGTATTTGCATACTTTTACTGCATACACTCTTTTACTGTCCTTTTCACTGTGTCTAAGCAGTGTGTTGTTTAATGTGATGGAAATCTGCATTGATGCTTTGTTTATCTATGTGGATAAAAAATATTTTACTGCATCTCTTGTTGGAAATCGTAACAGTAGAACAGATTTATACAGATTTACTTACGTTGCTTTTCTGGATGCTGCAATCACAGGCATCACCTTCATAAGAACCAAATCTGTTATCTTCTCTGGACTGATATATTTACTCAGGTCAAATTCCTCCAGTTCATCTGCTGATGTCAGTAACACAAACACCAGAGCAGACCACTGTGAAGACGAGAGCTTTCTTTGTTTTCCAGATTTCAGGTAGTGTTGGATTTCCTCCACTAGAGAATCATCACCCAGTTCATTCAGACAGTGGAACAGATTGATGGATTTGTCTTTAGGGGGATTCTTACTAATGACCCACTTAATGTACTGAACGATTTTTTCTTGGCTCTGGGAGCTACTTCCTGTTACCAAGTTGTGTAAAATATTCTGGTTGGACTTCAGTGAGAGACCCAGAAGAAAGCGAAGGAAAAGATCCAAGTGTCCTGTTTGACTTTCTAAGGCCTGATCTATAGCATTCACGTGGACATCTGAGATTGTATTAAAGGACTGACTCTGTTGAAGAACATTTCTCTTTTCCCTCATGAACATCAGGTGCACATACAGAGCTGCGAGATGCTCCTGAATACTCAGATGAACAAAGCAGTACACTGTACTCTGGTGAAGCTCACACTCCTGTCTGAAGATCTGCGTACACACACCTGAGTACACTGCTGCTTCTGTCACATCAATGTCACACTCTCTCAGGTCTTCATCATAGAAGATCAGGTTGTGTTTCTCCAGCTGCTGAAAAGCCAGTCGTCCCAGTTTGAGAAGCATTTCTTCATCACTCTCCTGCTTCTCTGAGTACTTTTCTCTTATGATGTTTATCTGAATGATGAGGAAGTGTGTGTACATTTGAGTCAGAGTCTTGGGAATCTCTCCACTCTCTGCTTCACCCAACATTCTCTCTAGAACAGCGGCTGAAATCCAGCAGAAGACTGGGATGTGACACATGATGTAGAGGCTTCTTAATGACTTCAGGTGTGTGATGATGTCATTGGCCAGGCTCTGATCACTGATCCTCTTCCTGAAGTACTCCTCCTTCTGTGTATCTCTGAACCCTCGTACCTCTGTGACTCGATCGACACACTCAGAGGGGATTTGATCAGCTGCTGCAGGTCGGGAGGTGATCCAGATGAGAGCAGAGGGAAGCAGATTCCCTTTGATCAGGTTTATCAGCAGCACAGGCACCGATACTGATTCAGTTACATCACACACTCTCACTGTGTTCTGGAAATCCAGAGAGAAATGATACTCGTCCAATCCATCAAAAATGAACAGAACCTTTTCCAAACTGGACATTTCTGTTTCTTTTGTTTCCTTAAAACAGACATGAAGGAGCTCCATCAGACTCAGTTTCTGGTCCTTCATCAGATTCAGCTCTCTGAAAGGAAGTGGAAATATGAGGGAGACGTCCTGATTTGCTTTCCCTTCAGCCCAGTCCAGAATGAACTTCTGCACAGAGACAGTTTTTCCGATGCCAGCGACTCCCTTTGTCAGCACAGTTCTGATGGGTTTGGGTTTTTTAGATAAGGACTTTGTCAGCACAGTTCTGATGGGTTTGTCTTGTTCAGATAAGGACTTAAAGATGTCACTGCATTTGATTGGTGTTTCCTCTGTTGTTGTTCTCCTGGATGCTGCCTCGATCTGTCTCACCTCATGTTCTTTATTGACGTCTCCACTGTCTCCCTCTGTGATGTAGAGCTCTGTGTAGATCTCATTCAGGAGTGTTCGGTTTTCCTGATTTATTATCACTCCATTTACACACTCAAACTTCTTCTTCAGATTTAATCTGAACTTCTTCTGGAATTCATTTACAGCAGCAGATTCTGGGACATGTCTGTGGCAGGGTGAAGTAGGTAGACATGGTGAGATATGGAAATCACTTATTACAGTTTCAAGACACATTTTCTGGCTGGTTATCACTGACAGTTCGTTATTATTTTCTCATTATCTATTAGGTTATTTCAACTGTATGTTATCCATTATCTAGTCATTCTGTAGTCACAGGGTGGTTTCTAACACCAGCATGGCAGTGTCACAGTCATTTTCTTGTTTTTCTTTTTCTTACCTTGTATCTGTGATGAAGTATACTTTTCTGTCCCTTGCCTTCTGCAGAACACTGGAAAAAATATAATTTAATCTTTAGCACAAATTTTATTTTAATAATTAAACAATTTAAGCACATTAAACTTAAATAAAGAATAAATACACATTAATTAGGATTTCTATTTATATTAATTTCTATTATTTCTTAACATGGTCCTATGGACAGAACATTATTACATTATAAGGTAAAATTAAATAAATTATAATAATAAATAGTAAAATGAAAAATTATTAATTTTCACATGCAATCTCTGGATATACCAATGCAAAATGATACATAATAGTGAAGTTTTAATTTTGCAGATGAAAATCTACATCCTTGAGTTCATACAAGTACAATTTGATGGTCAAAGGGCAAGGTCACGGTGACCTCACGTTAATTTGTCTTGTAAAGTAATATCTCAGAAATGCCATGAGGTAATTTATTCATAATTGCCACAAAAGTCCACTTGGTCTTAGGTATGCACCGATTACATTTTGGGAATCAATGGTCAAGGTCACTGTGACCTCACATAAATCCTGTTTTGTTTTTTATTAATGCAATATCTCAGAGACACCTTAAAGCAATTTATTTAAAATCATCATCAATGATGACAGGCACATGTGGTTATTCTATCATGTGGTCTTCACGACAGCTATGTGGTTATTCTAGTTACATTTATCTGATCTTGTACCAATATGCTGGCAGTCCTCTAAAATTGGTTAAAGATGAGCATTTGCCTACTATAGCCCAGAGTTCTGAAATTCTCTTCCTGCAAACTACTCATTCATGCAACACTTTATAAACCAGATTAAAACATACATCTTCAAATCTTTTTTCAAGGCAAACCTAAATTAAACAGAGGGAGCATATGTTTATTTGGAAAGCAGCCCTTTTGAGGCAACATGTCAGTGCTCATTTATTTGGAAGCTCGTTTAAGACCAGGGGTTTGTGCTCATTTGCTCATTTAGAATGTGGCCCACTTAAAGAAGCAAGAGTGACAGAATGAGTGCAAGGAGTGATTTAAGTTGGGGCCAGTTTAGAGTTGGTTCCACACACTGAAAATGATACATCTCGCTCTCTCTCTCTCTCTCACACACACACACACACACACGTATTTTGCCTAATATGATCCATGGTAACATTTGCGTAGAAAATCTCAGACGTGTGGTTCCAGACTAAAACTATCAGACAAACTTGAAGAAATATACCAACAAGCACCTCTTCCCTCCCTTGTCTCTCTACAGTGACATTAACTATGAAAACTGTGATATTACCTGGCAATAGAGGAGATATTTCCAATGTTATAGTTCCAAGGAAGATCCATAGACATGCTACTCTTCATGGAGACACAGCTGGGTGGTGGTAAGTCTGGTATGGTTCTCTGAAGTTTACTGTACAACATGATAGACAGTCTTTTAGTGAATTATATACACTCTATACATTTTGACTGGTTTGATCATTTACTAGGTTTGACCTAATTGGATAATTAAATATGGTTATTTATTATTGCACATGTTAATGAGTACAGTAATGCACTGTCCAGCCAAGAAAAAAAAAATTACACACACTAGTATTTGCTTTAGTATTTGACTACGACTGTGGCAATTTCTTTCCAAGATCTTGTACTGATGATGGGAGAGTCGGACCGCTGCGTAAAGTCTTCTGCAGCATATCCCAAAGATGTTTAATGGTCTAGACTCTGTGATAACCAACCCATGTGTAAAAAGGTTGTCTCATTCTCCCTGAACCACACTTTCATAATTTGGGCTCAATGAATACTGGTATTGTCATTTGCAATATGCCCTTGTCATATAGGAAGAAAAACCGTCATTCAGCACATTCGGTAGTCCGCGGTCTCATTTTTTGAGCACATAAATTGCTGAGCATAGACCTGACCACCAGAAGCAGCCCCAGATTCAAACACTGCCCACCCAGGCAGGAATGCATGATGGGCACATCACTTTACCTAACTCTCGTTTTATCCTCATGCACCAATCATTCTGGAACACAGTAAATCTGGACTCATCAGACCACATGACCTTTTCCAACACTCCACAATCCATTCTTTTAACTCTCTGAAGATTGAAGCCTTTTTTGCCTGATTAGTCTCACTGATCTCTTAGTTTTCCAGATTGTACAGATGTTTAGTCCAAATCCATTGTGTTCTCTTCGAATTGTGCGAGTGGAAATGCTCTTAGTTTCACTATTACACATAGCTGTGAATTCTATTGTTTTATTCGATTTCACTAAGCATTTAAGTAATCTGCCATCTCCCAAGAAACGGGAAGCTCCCCTCTGCATTCACTTTAGAAATTATACAATGCAGCGGCCTTAACTATGTGCTTAGTTAAATCCAGGTAGTAACTTGTTTTTGGCCAGGCAATGCAATGCATTTTGTTCATTAACAACAGCCTTAACGGCACCTTAATTCCAAATAGGGTTTGGTAATAACTGAAAAATGATGCACTTTTAACTAACATATTTAATTAAAATAGAAAATACAGGAGTGCAAAGCTTCTAACAGAACCATCTATAGCAAATAGTGCAAACTCCTCTACAGTTTACCATCCTCTACAGTTTGTACTATCTACTATAGATGGCGCTGTTACACATTTTAAAAGAATCCTTCTTCCTGTTGTATGAAACAACATTAAAAATGTTTAAGGTTAAGCTAAAGAAAAAAAAAAGCACTCAATTTGAATTTCCTAATCTCCAACTAGAGGTCAAGTTCCATTCTAGTTCACTGACTGACATTAAAGCATCATGTGATCTCACAGCATCAGGAATGAACAAAGTAGCACTTTTTATCTGTAAAAGAGTATGTTTTATATAAAGATATGTACTTTAGCTCAATCACAGTAACTAATGTTATTAGCACTATGCCTTTCTGTCATTATCATAACTTTCTAACATTTTAATTATCCGTTACATTTGACCTCTGCCCTGCCTTTCCTCTCTGTACATGACATTATGAAAACTGTGGGAATATATTACCTGGGAATAGATGAGAGATTTCCATTTTTATAGTTCCAAGGAATATCCATAGACTGATCGCTCTTCATGGAGAGACAGCTGGCACACACACACAATTCTTTTAGTAACATAAGTCAAGGCGACATCTGCATAGTAAATCTCAGATGTGTAGTTCCAGACTAAACGTATCAGATAAACTTGCAGAAATACACTAACTTGCTCTTTGTATTGTTTTCAAGCTATTTGCATATGATTAGCAGTATGGCATACTTTCTATTATGCCATATTTCTATTCTAGTCCACCGTTTCCCTTCCGTTCCATTCTAGAGTGACATTAACTATGAAAATTGTGATATTACCTGGGAATAGAGGAGATATTTCCAATGTTATAGTTCCAAGGAAGATCCATAGACATGCTACTCTTCATGGAGACACAGCTGGGTGGTGGTGACTCTGGTATCGTTCTCTGAAGTTTACTGTACAACATGATAGACAGTCTTTTAGTGAATTATATACACTCTATACATTTTGACTGGTTTGATCATTTACTAGGTTTGACCTAATTGGATAATTAAATATGGTTATTTATTATTGCACATGTTAATGAGTACAGTAATGCACTGTCCAGCCAAGAAAAAAAAAAATTACACACACTAGTATTTGCTTTAGTATTTGACTACGACTGTGGCAATTTCTTTCCAAGATCTTGTACTGATGATGAGAGAGTCGGACCGCTGCGTAAAGTCTTCTGCAGCATATCCCAAAGATGTTTAATGGTCTAGACTCTGTGATAACCAACCCATGTGTAAAAAGGTTGTCTCATTCTCCCTGAACCACACTTTCATAATTTGGGCTCAATGAATACTGGTATTGTCATTTGCAATATGCCCTTGTCATATAGGAAGAAAAACCGTCATTCAGCACATTCGGTAGTCCGCGGTCTCATTTTTTGAGCACATAAATTGCTGAGCATAGACCTGACCACCAGAAGCAGCCCCAGATTCAAACACTGCCCACCCAGGCAGGAATGCATGATGGGCACATCACTTTACCTAACTCTCGTTTTATCCTCATGCACCAATCATTCTGGAACACAGTAAATCTGGACTCATCAGACCACATGACCTTTTCCAACACTCCACAATCCATTCTTTTAACTCTCTGAAGATTGAAGCCTTTTTTGCCTGATTAGTCTCACTGATCTCTTAGTTTTCCAGATTGTACAGATGTTTAGTCCAAATCCATTGTGTTCTCTTCGAATTGTGCGAGTGGAAATGCTTAGTTTCACTATTACACATAGCTGTGAATTCTATTGTTTTATTCGATTTCACTAAGCATTTAAGTAATCTGCCATCTCCCAAGAAACGGGAAGCTCCCCTCTGCATTCACTTTAGAAATTATACAATGCAGCGGCCTTAACTATGTGCTTAGTTAAATCCAAAATATAAACAAAGGCTTAAACAGGAACTTCCGGTTCAGAGGGAGGTCGCGCGCTGGACGGACCAATCGGTGGCCGCGCTTCAGGACGCACTCGATGACGCAGACTGGGACATGTTCCGGAACAGCTCCGATGACGTCAGCATGTTTACGGAAGCGGTCGTGGGATTCGTCGGGAAACTAGCGGATGATACCGTGCAGAAAACGACCATCAGAACGTTTCCCAATCAGAAGCCGTGGGTGGATAAAACCATCCGCGACGCTCTGAGATCTCGCGCCGCTGCCTACAACGCGGGACTTGCATCGGGGGACATGAACCAGTACAAGGCTGCGTCCTATAACGTCCGGAAGGCGGTTAAAGAGGCGAAGCAGCGCTACGGAAGGAAACTAGAGTCACAACTCCAACAGAGTGACTCTAGGAGCCTGTGGCAGGGACTAAGGACAATAACGGATTATAAAGCACCAACATCCGGTATGACGAACGCGGACATGACTCTGGCAGACGAGCTGAACACCTTTTATGCTCGCTTCGAGGCTGCAGCTAAAGACGCTAGCGTTGCTAATGCTAGCGGCGCTAATGCTAGCGGCGCTAACGGCTGCAGAGAGGAAGTCACTGCCAGCACCGGAAACGCGTTCATCATCTCCGAGCATGACGTGAGGAGAGCCTTCAGGAGAGTGAACATCAGGAAAGCAGCAGGACCAGACGGCATCTCAGGTAGAGTCCTCAGAGCCTGCGCAGACCAGCTTGCACCTGTGTTCACAGAGATATTCAACCTCTCCTTATCTCAGTCGGTGATCCCCACATGCTTCAAAGAGTCCATCATTGTTCCTGTTCCGAAGAAACCACATCCTGCTTCCCTCAATGACTATCGACCTGTAGCCCTCACCTCAGTGGTGATGAAATGCTTTGAACGGCTGGTCAGAGACTTCATCATCTCTTCACTACCCGACACTCTGGACCCACTACAGTTTGCATACCGCCCGAACCGCTCCACAGATGATGCCATCTCTCATCTCCTCCACACAACACTCACTCACCTAGACACTAGAAGGGGGAATTATGTTAAAATGCTTTTCATCGACTACAGCTCAGCATTTAACACCATAATACCCTCCACACTCACCACCAAACTGGAGCATCTGGGACTCAGCTCATCTCTATGTCAGTGGATATCTAATTTCCTAACTGGGAGACCACAGGCTGAGATGGGTGGACCGTCTCAGCCTCTCTCTCACCTCTCTCAGCACTGGAGCCCCACAGGGTGTGTGTTCTAAACCCCTGCTGTGTGCTCTCTGTACACACATGACTGTATTTTCTGGCTCCACCACCATCATTAAGTTTGCTGGCTATTTTAGGCCTGTTGAGCTGATCTCTGACAAGCAGTGAGACTGACCTACTTGAAGGAAGGGTGGAAATCTGGAGGGGAGCAGGTGCCCAGAGGAACAGCAACCTTCTTCTAAATGTCAGTAAAACAAAGGCCAGTAGTGGACTTCAGCACTAAGCAGGAGAGAACACAGACCCCGTCATCACTTGAGAGCCCAGTGGAGAGAGTGGACTGCTTCAAGTACCTCGGTGTTCACATCACGCAGGACCTATCATGGTCCTGTCACATCAACACTGTGGTGAAAAAGGCCCGACAGCGTCTCTACCACCTCAGACGCCTGAGAGACTTCAGACTGCCCTCCAAGGTGCTCAGGAACTTTTACTCCTGCACCATAGAGAGCATCCTGACGGGAAACATCGCAACCTGGTCCGGGAACAGCACCATACAGGACAGACGAGCCCTACAGAGGGTGGTGCGATCAGCTGAGCGCATCATCCGAACTGAGCTCCCTGACCTGCACTCTGTCTACAGCAAGCGGTGCTGGACCAAGGCCAGGAAGATCATGAAGGACCTCAGCACTTGTAATGGACCTTCTCTCTGCTGCGGTCTGGGAAAACTGCATCCCTCAAGGTATACAGAGACTGAAGAGCTTCTTCCATGATAGGTCTCAACCAAACAACACATAGTTCTAAACACCTTTGCATTTTCTTGCACACAACAGAACGGACAATTATGTCAATGCACATTGCACATATATGCACATATGCACATTTTGCACACTTCAAGGACTTCCTTTCACACCCCCCTCATCTCATTAAAAAACTACCTCAAGTTTTCACAGACTATAGTCGCAATATATTACATCACATCCCACTTCTGACAAGAGCACATTTTTTTTTTCATACTCCAGATTTTATGTATATATATATATTTTGTAACTTTGTTGGAATCTGTTTTATAGGTTCCTTTTGTAAAAATTATTTAAGGTCACGGAGCGGTCGTATAAGCATTTCACTGCATATCGTACTGTGTATGACTGTGTATGTGACAAATAAAATTTGAATTTGAATTTGAATCCAGGTAGTAACTTGTTTTTGGCAAGGCAATGCAATGCATTTTGTTCATTAACAACAGCCTTAACGGCACCTTAATTCCAAATAGGGTTTGGTAATAACTGAAAAATGATGCACTTTTAACTAACATATTTAATTAAAATAGAAAATACAGGAGTGCAAAGCTTCTAACAGAACCATCTATAGCAAATGGTGCAAACTCCTCTACAGTTTACCATCCTCTACAGTTTGTACTATCTACTATAGATGGCGCTGTTACACATTTTAAAAGAATCCTTCTTCCTGTTGTATGAAACAACATTAAAAATGTTTAAGGTTAAGCTAAAGAAAAAAAAAAAAACACTCAATTTGAATTTCCTAATCTCCAACTAGAGGTCAAGTTCCATTCTAGTTCACTGACTGACATTAAAGCATCATGTGATCTCACAGCATCACGAATGAACAAAGTAGCACTTTTTATCTGTAAAAGAGTATGTTTTATATAAAGATATGTACTTTAGCTCAATCACAGTAACTAATGTTATTAGCACTATGCCTTTCTGTCATTATCATAACTTTCTATCATTTTAATTATCCGTTACATTTGACCTCTGCCCTGCCTTTCCTCTCTGTACATGACATTATGAAAACTGTGGGAATATATTACCTGGGAATAGATGAGAGATTTCCATTTTTATAGTTCCAAGGAATATCCATAGACCGATCGCTCTTCATGGAGAGACAGCTGGCACACACACACAATTCTTTTAGTAACATAAGTCAAGGCGACATCTGCATAGTAAATCTCAGATGTGTAGTTCCAGACTAAACGTATCAGATAAACTTGGAGAAATACACTAACTTGCTCTTTGTATTGTTTTCAAGCTATTTGTATATGATTAGCAGTATGGCATACTTTCTATTCTATTTCACCGTTTCCCTTCCGTTCCATTCTACAGTGACATTAACTATGAAAACTGTGATATTACCTGGCAATAGAGGAGATATTTCCAATGTTATAGTTCCAAGGAAGATCCATAGACATGCTACTCTTCATGGAGACACAGCTGGGTGGTGGTGACTCTGGTATGGTTCTCTGAAGTTTACTGTACAACATGACAGTCCTCTGAAGTTTACTGTACAACATGATAGACAGTCTTTTAGTGAATTATATACACTCTATACATTTTGACTGGTTTGATCATTTACTTGGCATTTCCTGATAGGATACTTCTTTCATGCATCCTCATTACATATTTTAGAAATGAACATTTAATGAATAACACAAATGGACATTGTAGGTTACCGTTTTTTTGAGAGCAGGGTGACATTTTCTCTGCCCAGATCAGAGCTCTCCATTTTTGTAATATTTTCGAATATCACTCCTCACTCACTGGTAAATCATACATGATGTGAAGTGATGTGACACACAGTGCAGTTCTCAGGGGACCTTATTTTGGGGGAAAAAAAAACAAACATAAAATGCAGCATTTTGTGTGTGAACTTTGAAGTAGCTTTTGTAAATTGTGAACTTGCACGACAGTGGAAGTTCAAGTTTTTGTATTTTTTATAGTGTAAAATGTAAAACAGCTTGAGCGGAAAACAATGACATGTTGCTGAAAAAGAAAAAGTTGAGCCACCCTCTTTTAAATAGGATTGGATTTAAAAAAAAAGAAGAAGAAACATCTTAAGCAGCTGAAAAATAAAATAAAGTTGGCTACTAATGTGTAATTTAGTTCTCTTTTTTCTTACAAAATTGGTTTCGAAAAAGTATTAAGTAACTGATATCGAAGTTAAGATATCGGTACCAAAAACTCTTGAACAATAGCCAGCCCTATCCAGAGCCCATCCTGGAAACACTGAATAAAAGGTGGTGAAGGACCCAGCAGGACATTTTAAGGAATACCTTACTATAAAACGGCCTACAGATACAGTATCTTCTTTTTAGTGGTCTATTGCATTTAAAATAAGCATTCTCGTCTTTGAACTTCCCTTGAACATGCCTTTGCTAAATTAGAACCAATCTTTTTAAAAGGGAAGTGGAAAGTTGATGTATACTGACTTTCTAGAACAACTTTACTCAGCTCAAACATTTAGACAGATCTTGCGAGTTACTTAAATATTATACAATAAAGTTCAGAATCTTTGTGAGCATAGATTAGTTTATGGTAAACTTATCTGAATGGGCTTGATTGTCTACAAATTTGAAATGTTCCTTTATAATGACAGTGATGCAGGGACTTAGAGGAGGTCAAAATGACTTTAAAATTCTACCTTAGAATGAATTTAAATTTTGTTAAGAGAATGGAAAAGTCTGTGTGAAATTATCCAAGTGTTTTTTTTTTTTTTTTAAACAGTAAGATGAAGTAAACTATAAATATATCGGAGTCAGAGACTTTGATGTAAAGCATCATTCATGGCTAGATAATAATAATATTTTATTATATATATATATATATATATTTGTTTTTTTTTTTCACACAATGTCATAATTTCCTCCTGGAAACAAAAGTTTACAGTTATTAGTCAGTGTTAATTTCTCAATAGTTCCTATATTTTAGAATGGTGGAAGCACAGCAAAAATATTGTACAGGTTTACTGAAGGTAACATTTCGTGACACGTTGTTTCTAACATTATCTGAATATAATTCCTATGATTGACACGTTGTTAATGTTGTCCATCAATCCAGAATGATACTGAAAAATGCAAATATATAAATGTACATTAAAGCAGACGTCTGGGAAACACGCGTATAGCGTACGTTTGTGTTTTTCTAGCGCATGCGCAGTAATTACGGGTGAGCGAACGCCTCGTTGTTTTGATTACGTGACTAAAAGCCGCGACTCTACATTCCAACTTTCAGGAAGAGCGACTTCTTAACTTCCTTATCTGGAAGAAGTCGGTGTTCTCAGTGTGATGAGTTCAAATGCGTTTGTGGAGATCATGTTTCATTAAATACTATAAACAGTCACAGAGACTGACGAACCACGGAGCTCATCG
>QNUK01000588.1:0-80000 GCA_013621035.1 Clarias magur
TGCCTAGGTCATCTACTAGTTTAACCAGCACTAATGTGCCTAGGTCATCTAATAGTTTAACCAGCACTAATGTGCCTAGGTCATCTACTAGTTTAACCAGCACTAATGTGCCTAGGTCATCTACTAGTTTAACCAGCACTAATGTGCCTAGGTCATCTACTAGTTTAACCAGCACTAATGTGCCTAGGTCATCTACTAGTTTAACCAGCACTAATGTGCCTAGGTCATCTACTAGTTTAACCTGCACTAATGTGCCTAGGTCATCTACTAGTTTAACCAGCACTAATGTGCCTAGGTCATCTACTAGTTTAACCAGCACTAATGTGCGTAGATGACCTATGTATATTAGTGCTGGTTAAACTAATAGATTACCTATGTATATTACTGCTAGTCATCTACTAGTTTAACTAGCACTAATATGCGTAGGTCATCTACTAGTTTAACCAGCACTAATATGCGTAGGTCATCTACTAGTTTAACCAGCACTAATATGCGTAGGTCATCTACTAGTTTAACCAGCACTAATATGCCTAGGTCATCTACTAGTTTAACCAGCACTAATATGCCTAGGTCATCTACTAGTTTAACCAGCACTAATATGCCTAGGTCATCTCCTAGTTTAACCAGCACTAATATGCCTAGGTCATCTACTAGTTTAACCAGCACTCATATGCCTAGGTCATCTATTAGTTTAACCAGCACTAATATACATAGGTCATCTACGCATATTAGTGCTGGTTAAACTAGTAGATGACCTATGTATATTAGTGCTGGTTAAACTAGTAGATTACCTATGTATATTAGTGCTAGTCATCTACTAGTTTAACAGCACTAATAACTGCGTCGTAGATCATCTACTAGTTTTAACCAGCACCAAATATGCCTAGGTCCATCTACTATTTAAACCAGCACTAATGTGCCTAGGTCATCTTACTAGTTTTAACCGACATAATGTGCCTAGTCATCTACTAGTTTAACCAGCGCTAATTGCCTAGGTCACCTACTAGTTTTAACTAGCACTTAATTACATAGTCATCTAAGCATATTAAGTGCTGGTTAAACCTAGTAGATGACCTTTGTATAATTAGTCTTGGTTAACTAGTAGAGACCTAAGGCATTTAGTGCTAGTCACTACTAGTTTAAACTAGCACTAAATATGCGTAGTCATCTCGCTAGTTTAACCCAGCTACTAATATCCTAGGTCATCTACTTAGTTTTAACTAGCACTATAACATAGGCATCTACGCATATTAGTGCTGGTTAAACTAGTAGATGACCTATGTATATTAGTGCTGGTTAAACTAGTAGATGACCTATGTATATTAGTGCTAGTCATCTACTAGTTTAACTAGCACTAATATGCGTAGGTCATCTCCTAGTTTAACCAGCACTAATGTGCCTAGGTCATCTACTAGTTTAACCAGCACTAATGTGCCTAGGTCATCTACTAGTTTAACCAGCACTAATGTGCCTAGGTCATCTACTAGTTTAACCAGCACTAATGTGCCTAGGTCATCTACTAGTTTAACCAGCACTAATGTGCCTAGGTCATCTACTAGTTTAACCAGCACTAATTTGTCGTAGATGACCTATGTATATTTAGTGGCTGGTTAAACTAATGAGATTTACCTATGTATATTACTGCTAGTCATTCTTACTAGTTTAACTGCACAATAGCGTAAAGGTCATCTACTAGTTTAACCAGCACTAATATGCGTAGGTCATCTCCTAGTTTAACCAGCACTAATGTGCCTAGGTCATCTACTAGTTTAACCAGCACTAATGTGCCTAGGTCATCTACTAGTTTAACCAGCACTAATGTGCCTAGGTCATCTACTAGTTTAACCAGCACTAATGTGCCTAGGTCATCTACTAGTTTAACCAGCACTAATGTGCCTAAGTCATCTACTAGTTTAACCAGCACTAATGTGCGTAGATGACCTATGTATATTAGTGCTGGTTAAACTAATAGATTACCTATGTATATTACTGCTAGTCATCTACTAGTTTAACTAGCACTAATATGCGTAGGTCATCTACTAGTTTAACCAGCACTAATATGCGTAGGTCATCTACTAGTTTAACCAGCACTAATATGCGTAGGTCATCTACTAGTTTAACCAGCACTAATATGCCTAGGTCATCTAGTAGTTTAACCAGCACTAATATGCCTAGGTCATCTACTAGTTTAACCAGCACTAATATGCCTAGGTCATCTACTAGTTTAACCAGCACTCATATGCCTAGGTCATCTATTAGTTTAACCAGCACTAATATACATAGGTCATCTACGCATATTAGTGCTGGTTAAACTAGTAGATGACCTATGTATATTAGTGCTGGTTAAACTAGTAGATTACCTATGTATATTAGTGCTAGTCATCTACTAGTTTAACCAGCACTAATACGCGTAGATCATCTACTAGTTTAACCAGCACCAATATGCCTAGGTCATCTACTAGTTTAACCAGCACTAATGTGCCTAGGTCATCTACTAGTTTAACCAGCACTAATGTGCCTAGGTCATCTACTAGTTTAACCAGCGCTAATATGCCTAGGTCATCTACTAGTTTAACTAGCACTAATATACATAGGTCATCTACGCATATTAGTGCTGGTTAAACTAGTAGATGACCTATGTATATTAGTGCTGGTTAAACTAGTAGATGACCTATGTATATTAGTGCTAGTCATCTACTAGTTTAACTAGCACTAATATGCGTAGGTCATCTCCTAGTTTAACCAGCACTAATATGCCTAGGTCATCTACTAGTTTAACTAGCACTAATATACATAGGTCATCTACGCATATTAGTGCTGGTTAAACTAGTAGATGACCTATGTATATTAGTGCTGGTTAAACTAGTAGATGACCTATGTATATTAGTGCTAGTCATCTACTAGTTTAACTAGCACTAATATGCGTAGGTCATCTCCTAGTTTAACCAGCACTAATATGCCTAGGTCATCTACTAGTTTAACCAGCACTAATATGCCTAGGTCATCTACTAGTTTAACCAGCACTAATATGCCTAGGTCATCTACTAGTTTAACTAGCACTAATATACATAGGTCATCTACGCATATTAGTGCTGGTTAAACTAGTAGATGACCTATGTATATTAGTGCTGGTTAAACTAGTAGATTACCTATGTATATTAGTGCTAGTCATCTACTAGTTTAACCAGCACTGTCTCTAACAAGGACTAAGCCCTGATAGAAAGATTTCATGTTTATAAAGTTGTGCTCTTAGAGGTTTAGTAGTGGCCTGTAGTTTGACACCCGATAAGGGTCACATGCAGCTTTTCTAATTATAAACTGCTATTGAAATGATTTATAGCTAAAATCATTATTTCTCATTTGTAGGTTTTAGTATTTCTGTGAGAACATGTAAGTGAGCTCAGTAACAGTCTAACTCCTCTGTGATGTGTAACGTTGTAACCTGAGCAGGCTGGTTAACACACCAAACCTAATCTCTTTCTGTCTCTCTCTGTCCCTCTGTCAGTGTGAAGGAGGGAGCTCTGTCACTCTCCCCGAGTCACTGCTCTTCGTCTCTACACTCGATGGGAGTCTGCACGCCGTGAGCAAACAAACTGGTGACATCAAATGGACTCTGAAAGAGGGTGTGTCTGTGTGTTTTGATGTCATTTTTCATGCAAACACTTACCTGAGGAGTACATCACTGTGCACAAGACTTCATTCGATTAACTGCTGTAGAGCACAGTTTTAAGAAATATCACATAAGCAAGAGTACTGCTTTAGTGAATATCCACATGGCTGTGATTTGGCTTTACACACAAGGAGCAGTTAATCACCGGTAAGCACAGTGAAGTATAATTAATCACAGGTAAGCACAGTTAATCACAGCTAATCAGTTGATCGCAGGTGATCACAACTGATGGCAGGCAGGTGATCACAGTTAATCGTGGGTAATCACAGGTAATCTATCTATAATATAATATAATAATCATTAACTATAAAGTATAGTTAATGTAGTTAGTTATAGTTAATGTGAGGTAAGAACAATTAATCACAGGTGATCACAAGTAAGCACAGGCAATTGCAGACGATCACAGTTGATCACTGGGGATCACAGGTGATCACAATAAATCATAAATCACAGGTGATCAAAGTTAATTGCAGGTAGTCACAGTTGATCACAGTTGATCACAATTAAGCGCAGTTACTTTTAGGTAAGCACGGTTATTCACAGTTAATCACAGGTGATCACAGCTCTGCACTGTTCTGCACAGCAGCAGGAGTTGGAGTGAGAGATGTTTTTGTAGAAGCTTTTATACATGATTTTTATAAACAAGAAAGTAATATAGAGTGATTGACATTTAAGACACAGGTTGGTCAAATATATGTATATTTCCGAAGAACCCATAGAAGGATAGGATCACGTGTTGCCCTGGTAACGCACAGGCTGACTGACAGTAAGTGTATTAACAGTGTCAGTGTAATGAATTGTTAAAGCAGGAAATGACCTCATTTTGTTTTAATTTCTTTACCAGATCCAATCATCCAAGTTCCAGTTTATCTGCAAGAGTAAGTTTGTTTGTTTGTGTGTGTGTGTGTGTGTGTGTGTGTGTGTGTGTGTGTTGTCTTACTCCTCTGTCTGATATTAGCGTTATCACTTGTATTAGTTAGTGTCTCCTGCACATCATGTTATGAAGCGTAAAGCATGTTAACAAACGTCACCAAATCCAGGAGGAGTCACACAAACTTCTGCACATTAATATACTTACTACCTTCTTCATCCCTTTTCACACACCTATTTCTCTTCTGAATTAGTCATGAAGTCCACCATGACACATAATCATCAGAGGCTCTCGGTCACTCGGCTCCTCTGAGAAAGCGTCGGGTAATCCTGAGATTTGCCACTTTAGCACGTGATGATGATGATGATTAAGATCTCTTGTCACTTTGTCGCCAGTGTGAACGGAGTGTGACGCTTCATAATAGTACCAGGTTTCTCTCCAGTGTTCCTCTCATCCCTGTCACTGATCCTTCCTGAAGTCTGTGATCTGTCTGTCCCTCTCCAGACCAGGGTTCCTCCCCGACCCTAACGACGGCAGCCTGTACGTGTTAGGAGACAAACACAAGCAGGGTCTGATGGTGAGTGTCCCCACTGCTTCTGTGTCATTGCGTGTGTGTGAGTGTGTGTGTGTGTGTGTGTTTGTGTTGTAAGAGATTTCTGCTTCCTGTGTTTGCAGAAACTTCCCTTCACTATACCAGAGCTGGTTCAGTCGTCACCCTGCAGGAGCTCAGATGGCATCCTGTACACAGGTGAGCTCCTGAGTCAGACACACACACACACACACACACACACACGCAGTGGCCCTGCTGAGCTTCACACAGTTTTATCACCAGCCCTGTAACTTCTCAGTCAAATAAACCGGCATATCAATGTGTGACTCCGAATGATTGACAGCTGCTGTGTGGGTCTGATTCTCTAATGAAGGAAGAGGGCGGGGCTTCCAGAGAGATTTTGGTCCGTGTGCTCATACGGTCCGATAATCAAAATATCTAAAAAGTACACATTATTTTCCTTTGCGCATCAGTTACTGCTTTGGAAATGATTCTTATACCGTAAATACTGAATAATGTGCTGTGTTTGTCCATCACTTTACATTATGTTACTCACACATCACCACTTCAGAGATCTCCTCATGGTTGACTTGTTACCTTATTGTTAAAGCACATGCTTTGTTTTGAAGACGGAGGGACTTAACAATAAGAAGTAGGTGTCTAAAGAATTTCTCTCTTTGAAAATAACACAGTGGATTAACACTCTCTTGTTAAGAGGTGAAAAATAAAACCGTTCCCAAGCCAAGTATTAAAGTTTTATTTTTGAGACAGAGAGAGAGAGTTCAAATTCTTCAATCGAAACCTTTAGGAAAAGTAGTAAACCTGAAACGAATCATGTCATGATGAGTCACATTATATGACACTGAATCAATATGTAATCTGATTGTATAGATTTACTCGGACTGAATCAAATTATTTGGATCAGTACTAAATAGAGGTGTATTGGTGTTTAGTCAAAACAAAACGAATCACATCAGTATTGAACTGAATTGTAAGATATCGAATCATATCTGTGTTGAATCATATTGAACCAAAGTGGATGAGTAGTGACTGAATTGTATCGAATCGTATCAGTGAATCAAATTGCATTGATAATCACTTTGCATTGATAATGAACTGAAGTGTGTTGAATCGTATGACATTGGAATCAATTTGATTCATGTTCGCTAAAGAGAGGACCGTCTGTGAGCGTCCTGAATTGTATCAGTGATGAATCAAACTGAATCAAAGTGGATGAACAGTGAGCTGAATTGTATTGAATCATATCTGTGATGAATCAAATTGAATCACTTTGCATTTGTAATGAACTGAAGTGTGTTGAATCGTTTGACATTCAAACGTTTAACGAACATTTGATTCATGTTCACTAACGAGAGAACTGGAGTGTATTGAATCGTATCAGTGATGAATCTAATTGAATTATACTGAATTGAAGTCTAGTGAATCTGAATTGGATTTCATCTTTTCTGAATCTGTCTTGTGTTCAAGCGCATTGACGCTTATTGCTGCTGAATCAAATCAGTCATGAACTGATGTGTATTGAATCGTATCAGAGAGAACTGACGTGTTTTGAGTCATTATTTCTGTGTGTGTGTGTGTGTGTGTGTGTGTGTGTGTGTGTGTGTGTGCAGGTAAGAAACAGGACACATGGTTTGTAGTGGATCCTCAGACGGGTGAGAAACAGACGAGTTTAAGCACGGCGTCCTCCGATTCCATCTGTCCGTCGGCTCCTCTCCTGTACATCGGACGCACAGGTCAGTACTCGGACGTCTTTGTCTGAAGTGAGAGAGTGAGAGAGTCAGGCGAGTGTCTCTCCCTCGCTCCCTTCCTTACATCTTGTGATTGTAATAAAAATAATAATAATAGTAATAATAACGCATGCCCCTCCCCCTGAACACACAGAGGTTATTAGATGAAATGTATTGTGTTTGTTTTTGTTGATTGAATCCTGTGATGTTCATATGATTGTATTTAGAGTACATGATCACGATGTTCGACACAAAGACCCAGGAGCTGCGCTGGAACGCCACCTATAACGATTACTCAGCTCCTCTCTACGACGACCAGAAATATGACTACAGTGAGTTCACACAGTGCACACGTCTTTGTTATAAGTGACGTCTCTTTATAAGTGTGTTGTTTTTAATCGCCTCTGTCTGGGTATGTGTGTGTGTGTGTGTGTGTGTGTCCTGGTGCAGGGATGTCCCACTTTACCTCGAGCAGCGATGGCCTGGTGGTGACGGTGGACCGCGACT
Organism: Clarias magur; assembly: GCA_013621035.1. Classification (NCBI taxonomy): domain Eukaryota; kingdom Metazoa; phylum Chordata; class Actinopteri; order Siluriformes; family Clariidae; genus Clarias; species Clarias magur. Next base: position 7,347 of record QNUK01000588.1, read on the forward strand.
CAGGCGACATGCTCTGGATGCAGAAGTTCGAGTCCCCCGTGGCGGGGGTGTACCTGTGGATTCAGGACAGCCTGCGGCGCGTCCCTCACCTCACCGTCGCCACGGAAACGCTGCGCTATCTCACGTTCATGGCGCAAAACACTCACTCGCACACCATGAGGTGGACCTACCAGTTTACCCAGGAGCACCAGAGCACCACCAAAACACAGCTTGTGTAAGAGATCTGAAGTTGTGCTGACTTCTGGATTCTGATTGGTCAGAGTGTGTCACATGACGAGCTGCACTAGAGAGAGAGGGAGAGAGGAGCGACTGCTTACGTTTAAACAGTAAGACTCTTTGTTCTGAGTCGTGTTAAACCGTGTGTGTGTGTGTGTGTGTGTGTGTGTGTGTGTGTGTGTTTTCTCTCCAGTCCCTCTCTGTACGTAGGGAAGATGGATTCTCACCTGTACGCCTCCACCTCTCTCGTCCATGAAGGAGTTCCTGTAGTGGTAAGCTCCGCCCTCATCTATACTCAATACTTAGACATAGTCACCTTTGATCTCTGACCTCTGATGATGTCTCCACCCCCTCCTCCTCCTCCTCCTCCTCCTCACAGCCTCACAGCCTCACGCTGGCACGTATCGAGGGGCCGACCACGGCGGGCGTGACGGTGGGGAACGGGCGGGGCGAGTGTGAGATCACGCCCAGTACTGATGTCAAGATCCCCCCAGGAAGCACCAACCCGCTGCAGAACCAGTGGCTACTGATAGGTACACACACACACACACACAGAAGAAATATTTAATTAAAAAAATAAGCACGTGAAATATATCAGTCTGTCTGTAATGAATCTATATAATATACAAGTTTCACTTTTTAAACTGAATTACTGGAATAAATCAACCTTTCGATGATATTCTAATTTATTGAGATGCACCTGTGCACAACAACACAACTCATAATGGAATTAGAAGTTTGACATCATACTCCCTCTAGTGGTGGCACAATCCAGTTTCACTCTTACTTTTATTTTCCCTCCAAGCTTCCTGGTGTGTGTGTGTGTGTGTGTGTGTGTGTGTGTGTGTGTGTGTGTGTGTGTGTGTGTGTGTGTGTGTGTGTGTGTGTGTGTGTGTGTGTGTGTCTGTGTGTGTGTGTCGTGTGTGTGTGTGTGTGTGTGTGTGTGTGTGTGTGTGTGTGTGTGTGTGTGTGTGTGTGTGTCTGTGTGTGTGTGTGTGTCTGTGTGTCTGTGTGTGTCCTGACACAGGTTCCAGCTCCTCTACAGTTGTTCTCTCCTGTAAAATCTAATCCTGCGTTGCTGTAACTCCTCCACTAGGGGCATCGTTTCTCTGACACATCGCACACTGTGGGCACAAATCAGGAGCTGTAGATTTTTTTGTGTGAAAATTGATTTTCACAATTTCAGTTTGAGTGAAAATCTGGTCTGGTTTAAGGGAAGCTGGTCCAGGGAACCCTAATCCTGACGGGTCCACTTAGTCACTTATTCACTTAGTCACCCTTATGTATAGGTCATCTGCATCAAGTTATTAATTTCATAAGAGTTTCATTTATGTGTGTGTGTGTGTGTGTGTGTGTGTGTGTGTGTGTGTGTGTGTGTGTGTGTGTGTCTATAGGCCACCATGAAGTTCCGCCTGTGGCCCACACCACCATGCTGAGGGAGTTCCCAGAGAACCTGCAGCGCTCCGGTGACGTCATCCATCCTCGAGGCGCTGGTTCGGCGTATCGACCCGGCGCTCACCACGTGAGTTAAACCTCTTATCCAGAAAATACGAATCAAATCTGAGAGCGTATCACATATTCTTCTTCTTCTTCTTCTTCTTCATCTTTTAATTGAATTGGTACTGCCACCTACTGGACTGGAGTGTGGAGCAGAAATGAACGACACATGACATTTAAACGATCACCAACACACGTTACACAGCATCTCAGTGTTGATTAAACACTCTTAGTCGTTTATAATACTTTAAAACCTGTAAGAACTGTAGCTCCTAGAGAGTTGTAAAGTCTCCTTACACACAGCTGTTTGGACGTCCTGTGTGTAGATGCCTCCAGTCACGCGTGAAAATTCGTCCCCTACGTTTCCGGACTCTTTGACCTCCGACCCTGTGACCTCGTTCCTGGTGACGCTGCTGCTTGCCACGCTGCTCGTTTTCTTGTTCACCTACAAGCGGGTAGGAGTGTGTGTGTGTGTGTGTGTGTGTGCGCGCGGTATGACTGGAGTGTAGATGCCTTCACCACGTTTGTGTGTGCAGGTCAATAAACGCCAGACGAGACCCGAGGAGGAGGAGGCGGCGGTTTCCAGACCCGCGATAGACCACAGCAGTCAGACGAGTCAGGTTCTGTCCGCAGGAAATGACATCAGCTTGTCGTCAGATTACAGCAACCAGTCGGACCGCGACAGTTCTGTCTCGTCCAGTCAAACCCGGCCCCGCTCCGGCACTCAGGACTCCGCCTCTGTAGCGACGTCGAACTTCTCCAGAGAGTCAGAGGGTGAGAATCGGGCGCTCAGACTCCCGTTTAATGTTCGGAAGTGCAGGAGGAAGTGTGTGTGTGTGTGTGTGTGTGTGTGTGTGTGTGTGTGTGTGCTGTGTTCATTTCACACTGCGTGAGAACAGATAAATCTGGGGGTTTATAAATATTTCAGATGCGCAGCCTGATGTGGTGGAAGTGGGCAAGATCTCCTTCAGCCCCAGTGAAGTGCTGGGACACGGGACAGAAGGGACCTTCGTCTTCAGGTGAGCGCTGCTTCAGTCTCAACTCGGATTGGTCACATGGTGCGGCTCAGTTTTTTATACTGTGTGTGTGTGTGTGTGTGTGTGTGTGTGTGTGCATGTGTGTGAAGAGGTCAGTTTGACGGGCGTCACGTCGCAGTGAAGCGCATCCTGCCCGAGTGTGTGGAGTTCGCCGAGCGCGAGGTTCAGCTGCTGCGCGAATCAGACGAGCATCCCAACGTCATCCGCTACTTCTGCACCGAGCGCGACCGCCAGTTCATCTACATCGCCATCGAGCTCTGCGCCGCCACCTTACAGCAGGTCTGTGTGTGTGTGTAGTGTGTGTGTGTAGTGTGTGTGTGTAGTGTGTGTGTGTAGTGTGTGTGTGTAGTGTGTGTGTAGTGTGTGTGTGTAGTGTGTGTGTGTAGTGTGTGTAGTGTGTGTGGTGTGTGTGTGTGTGTGTGTGTGTGTGTGTGTGTGTGTGTGTGTGTAGTGTGTAGTGTGTGTGTGTGTGTGTGTAGTGTGTAGTGTGTGTGTAGTGTGTAGTGTGTGTGTAGTGTGTAGTGTGTAGTGTGTGTAGTGTGTAGTGTGTGTAGTGTGTAGTGTGTCTGTCTGTAGTGTGTCTGTCTGTAGTGTGTCTGTCTGTAGTGTGTCTGTCTGTAGTGTGTCTGTAGTGTGTGTGTGTGTAGTGTGTGTGTGTGTAGTGTGTCTGTCCGTAGTGTATCTGTAGTGTGTGTGTCTGTGTAGTGTGTGTAGTGTGTGTGGTGTGTGTGGTGTGTGTGGTGTGTGTGGTGTGTGTGTGTGTGTGTGTGTGTGTGTGTGTGTAGTGTGTGTGTGTAGTGTGTAGTGTGTCTGTCTGTAGTGTGTCTGTCTGTAGTGTGTCTGTAGTGTGTGTGTGTGTAGTGTGTCTGTCCGTAGTGTATCTGTAGTGTGTGTGTAGTGTGTGTGTAGTGTGTGTGTAGTGTGTGTGTAGTGTGTGTGTGTGTGTGTGTGTGTGTGTGTGTGTGTGTGTAGTGTGTCTGTCTGTAGTGTGTCTGTAGTGTATCTGTAGTGTGTGTGTGTGTAGTGTGTGTGTGTAGTGTGTCTGTCCGTAGTGTGTGTGTAGTGTGTGTGTGTAGTGTGTGTGTGTAGTGTGTGTGTAGTGTGTGTGTAGTGTGTGTCTGTGTAGTGTGTGTGTAGTGTGTGTGTAGTGTGCGTCATTTCCAAAATCTACACTTATCTAATTACTATGAGCAAGTGGACCTAGTATGCAGGTTAAGGCGTGCATAAGTATTCACCCCCTGCACTTTCTCCACATTGTCATGATTCCACACTAAATATTCCATCCTACTGAAATGGCGAGATAAAAAGCAATAAAGCTTGAAAATAATTTTTTTTTTAACACAGATTGTGATCAAGGCAATGTTGCGGAGTATTAAAAACAACATCCTGTGATTAAAGAACAACTTTAAATCTATTCATAACAATATAATTACTACTGTATATAGTCAGTACTGTGGCGTGTAATCAGACTAATGTATTGTACGTCCGGCTCTTGTGCGGTTGTCTGTAGTACGTGGAGGACCCGAGCGGCCCGTACGCCAGCCTGGACGCCGTGACTCTGCTGGAGCAGACCATGTGCGGACTCAACCACCTTCACTCGCTCAACATCGGTCAGTCTCCGTCGCCATGGCGACCGCATCGCTAACATCACGATCCAGATGATGCAGTTGAAGATGTTGGAGATAGTGGAGCTCAAACTGTTTGTTAAACTTTATCAGTTCACAGAGACCTGAAGCCTCGCAACATCCTGCTCTCGACCCCGGGAGCGCTCGGCCGGGTGCGAGCCGTCATCTCAGACTTCGGCCTCTGCAAGAAGCTTCCAGACGGCCGGCACAGCTTCAGCCTGCGCTCGGGAATCCCAGGAACGGAAGGATGGATCGCTCCGGAATTACTCAACAGGGTCGAGAAGGGAAACCCGGTACGATAATAATAATAATAATAATAATAATAATAATAATAATCAGCTTTAACTCCGCTTCATCACACCACACTGTCGCTGATTATTTTCCCATAACAGACCTACACGAAGTGAAGTGTGCTATATCTTATACAGTGAACATGGAGGAAATAATGCCTAAAAAATGCCAGATTTAAATCCTCTTCTGTTCTCTAAGTTATTGTTAACCTTTATCTTTCTCTGTGTGTGTGTGTGTGTGTGTGTGTGTGTGTAGACGAGTGCGGTGGACGTGTTCTCAGCAGGCTGTTTGTTTTATTACGTGGTATCCGGAGGGCAGCATCCGTTCGGAGACACACTGCGGCGTCAGGCTAACATCCTCTCCGGAGTGTACAGTCTGGAGAACTTCATGGAGGATATACATGGTGTGTGTGTGTGTGTGTGTGTGTGTGTGTGTGTGAGAGAGAGAGAGGGAGAGAGAGAGAGAAAAACACCATTTAGGAATAAATTATAAAGCGTGTTGGTGTTCAGATTAAGCGACACCCACAAAACAGCACAGCGCTGGCTAAATGGTGCAAGAGCGCCCCCTAAGTACAGCATGTGCTTATATCATTGTACAGGGTGTCATTATTTTTGGTTCAACTGAACAGGTTGTCTTATTCGTCCTAATTTATGAAACTGTTAAAACTGACATAATTTAACTTTAACTGAATCTTTATTAAGCCGCGTTCAAACTCGGAGCAGAATATGGACATTTAGTAACAGATTAGATGTTCATGTGTTGTGTAGTTTAAATAAATAATTGCATTAATATCCAGTGTGTGAGAGACACATGTTGTGTGTGTGAGAAATAAAAGATTAACATCTTGATTAAACAGAGCAGTTTTTAAAAAATATAATTTGTTGTTTTTTTTTTTTTTGCGTGTGTGTTTGTGTGTTTAGAGGACGTCGTCGCCAAAGATTTGATTGAGATGATGATCAGCGCAGACCCCGAGTCGCGCCCCTCCACCGCCTCCGTTCTCAAACACCCGTTTTTCTGGCGGCCGGATAAACAGCTGCAGTTCTTTCAGGTTTGTGGAGCACGAGAGTTTAAACACTCCAAAGTGTCAGAACATCAGAGCTGGTGATCATTCACAAAATATCCGCTGATGTTTCACAGAGATCATAGATACTGTGTGTGTGTGTGTGTTGTAGGATGTGAGCGATCGTATAGAAAAGGAGCCGGCTGAGAGCCCTATCGTGGTCCGTCTGGAGACCTCGGGCCGATCTGTGGTCCGAACCAACTGGAGAATGCACATCTCAGTGCCCCTACAGGCTGGTTAGTGGAACTGCAGCCATGTTTCATTAAACATCTCCAGGAGGCGTTGATTAGATGCCCAAACTGACTTTTAGGAATCTGCTCCAACCACACACTGCACTGAGCATCTGCGCTCCGTTTCACCCGTATTACCACAACTAAACACACACACACACACACACACACACACACACACCCCTGAACTCAGTGACAAATCATATCGCCACCATGTGCTGATCCCTGGTATATTGTGAAAATGATTTTCTGTTCAAGAGCACATTAGACGTTCCTGTTACAGATGATGTTGTCGAGGGCACAAGGATATTCAGCACAACAGATCGACCTCAAGTGTGATATTACTTTTATACAACAGTTCCACAAACACCATTTATTATTAACAGATTATGATTTGAATATCATTACCCGAATATCAGCTCGGGTAACTTCCGGGTTCCGGGTCAAATCCCAAATAGTATTAAATGGAAAGCTAGTGTGCCATGTAGGGTGTACTGTACACTCACTTGTTCCACACACCAATCAGTGCCCTTAGTGCATAATTAGTGTAATTAACCACTGGACAACACACATATACACACAGTCACACAGGTTGTCTGCAGATCCTCACTGCAGTAGAGAAGTCAGAGTTCCTGTACAGGAGCCATGAATAATCACCTGTCTCTCTCCTTTGTCTCCCCCGTCTCTTCTCTGTCTCCCCCTGTCTCCCCCCGCCATCTCTCCTCTGTCTCCTCCATCTCTCCCCTGTCTCTCCCCTTTCTCCCTCCCCCTGTCTCTCTCCCCTGTCTCTCCCCTGTCTCCCCCTGTCTCTCCCTTGTCTCTCCTCTGTCTCCCTTGTCTCTCCTCTGTCTCTCCCTTGTCTCCCCCCTTGTCTCTTCCCTGTCTCTTCCCTGTCTCTCCCCTGTCTCCCCTCTGTCTCCCTTGTCTCTCCTCTGTCTCCCCTGTCTCCCCTCTGTCTCTCTCCTGTCTACCCTCTGTCTCTCCCCTGTCTCCCTCTGTCTCTCCCCTGTCTCTCCCCTGTCTCTCCCCTGTCTCTCCCCTGTCTCCCCTCTGTCTCTCCCCTGTCTCCCCTCTGTCTCCTCTGTCTCTCCCCTGTCTCCCCTCTGTCTCTCCCCTGCCTCCCCTCTGTCTCTCCCCTGTCTCCCCTCTGTCTCCCCTGTCTCTCCCTTGTCTCCCCTCTGTCTCTCCCCGCTGTCTCCCCTCTGTCTCTCCCCTGTCTCTCCCTTGTCTCTCCTCTGTCTCCTTTGTCTCTCCCTTGTCTCTCCCTTGTCTCTCCTCTGTCTCCCCTGTCTCTCCCCTGTCTCTCCCCTGTCTCTCCCCTGTCTCTCCCTTGTCTCTCCTCTGTCTCCCCTGTCTCTTCCCTGTCTCTCCCCTGTCTCACAGATCTGAGGAAGTTCCGCACGTATAAAGGGAACTCAGTCAGAGACCTGCTCCGAGCAATGAGGAATAAAGTCAGTGCCTGGCTGTTATTATTTTTATTTTTATGATTATTATTATTATTATTATTTATTCATTTATTCATTTATAATTTACATAGTCATTATATTTTTTTCCTGAATTTTGATTCAGTTTCGTATTAGAAACAACTTAGAAACTTTTGAACATAAATATGAAATGTATAAAATGTCATTGTTTATAAATTTATTTACATGTTAGTTATTTATGTGACATCATAAAATGGTAATAAAAAACATTTGACATGCTGTTCTACGTTTCCTTATTGAGTTAATTAATAAATGACTTTTTTTGTAAACAGTAAATCTAAGAAGACAAAGAAAAAGAACACATATAATCATTAATATGTGCCCCCTTAATAAAACATATTTACTTAAAAAGTCATGAAAAGGAAAGAGCATGCTGATGAAAATATAAAGATTTTATTCAAATTTAAATAAACATGAACATTGAAATGATGAATGAAATGATGCTGTCTGAAACTAAAATGTGTTTTTGTCGTGTGTGTGTGTGTGTGTGTGTGTGTGTGTGTTTCAGAAGCATCATTACCACGAGCTCCCCCCCGAGGTTCAAGCGTCGCTCGGTGACGTCCCAGAAGGCTTTGTGGCGTATTTCACCTCACGCTTCCCGCGCTTACTGCTGCACACACACACTGCACTGAGCATCTGCTCTCCGGAGAGACCGTTCCACCCGTATTACCACAACTAAACACACACACACACACACATACACAGAGACATGACACACCACTGCTGCAGACGGACAGGATGTGGATCAGGATGTGGATTAACAACTTCATTTCTTCAGGAGTCTTTATGGAGCAGTCTTGTGGACACAGAGCGTCCCGGGCCTGAGGACAGTCCGGTCCGGTCCGGTTCGAGTGAGACCTCAAGCGTGTGGATGAGGCGGTGCTGACGGTTGTGTTTGACGTTAAGCATTATTCAGCCCACAGGGACGTGACCTCAGAGCGCGCCGAGGAGTGTGTGTGTGTGTGTGCTGTTCCTCAGCTTTAATCGTCATGGAAACGTCCCTCTGAGGGTTTAAACCACTAAACCCCTGATGGGAAATCAGGATAACAACTTTACTTTTAAAACACTCAGGTTGTTCAGATGAAGCGCTAACTCGACTGCCATGCTAGCTGCGCGTGACTAGCGCTATGTGTTTTTCATGCGTTAACTTTATTTTTTATTCACAGACTGAATATGAACAAACATTCTTAAAGAAATTTATTTATTTTAGTATTTTATCTCTCTCTCTAAGACCTGATCATTTTTACACTTTCTGTTTAATCAGGGGACAAAGTAATGGCACCCTATAAAAGGAAGAAGTGTGTTTATGGGCGTGGCTAAATGGAAAGGTGACATGGACACAGCTGGTGGTTTAATGCTGTTTGCAGTTGATCAGCTCACACGACTGAAGGACATCAGTTTTGTAGTGAATGTGGGCGGAGTTTCGACTTGGGTTTGGCCAGAGAACCGTTCAGGACCGAGCAGCATGCTGGAGCGCCGCACACTCCATCACATGTTTGTTGTGTATTAGTAATCCTGGAACTGAAAACACATAAAAATAAATAATCCATGATAAAAAATTATTCACAAGTACAAAATGTTCAGAGAGTCTCTCTGCTCTGTTAAAGACAGTTAGAATGTATCTTCCCGCCTTTGAAGTTCAGGATTTTAATGTATCATCTTGTCTGTGATGTTTGATGCATCGTTCATCGCTGTGAAGCAGGGTGGGGTTTGTGGGTGGAGTTTGGGGGTGGGGTTTGGATCATAGCGAGACTTGCCCTTGCTTATTCTCTGACTAGGTTAGATATAAAGACGAGCCCCAGCTCCTTTTCAAACGTCATGCTGTCGAACATTTCTGTTGTGAAAACACGTGCTGGTCTTCGTCCCTCCCTGACTGAATGAGGGAGAAAATCAAAGGAACAGAAAAAAAAGAACAACTCGTCTTTACACTCCAAAGCTTAATCAGTTTAATCATTAATCCACTTAGCTCCTAAAATCACAAGTCCAACTCGGTGTACCACTCAAAAATACTCTGATGCATAATTTGCTCTTCCTTGCATAAGTATTCACACCCTGTCGTGGACACATGGAAGCATCCTTACTCAAGGCTTGGAGTGTTCACAGACACACACACAGTGTATCGAAACATGTTGCACCTCAGAGCTTTATTCTTCAAAGATAAAAATGCTGAGCTTCCCCAGTGGCTTATAGTTTGAACTTAAAATGAAGCTGCTTGATCGTGTTTACCTGAGACACCTCACACACACACAGTACGGTCTGATCCTGCTACGACTCAACAGCTTAAAATAACGAGGAAAGGAAAGGGTTGTATTATTCAAAGTATTTTATTTTCTACACATGAAGGTGTTCACTCTGGAGTCATTTATTTCACTTGCATGAAGTAAAGTTCAGATGTTTTAAACCATACACCAAAGTCTGGAGGTCTTTCTATCTGACCCCTACCCAGTGTGTGTGTTTCTCCTCAGATTAATGTGGACTCCATCTTGTCAAAGTTCAACCAATGAAGTTAAATTGTTAATTTACAGCATAGTTTCACAAAAGCTTCAGGTCACATTCTATCTTTTGATGGTAAATTAATTTCTCTTTCTAGAAGAAACCCTGACTAGCGAAGGTTAGATCTCGGCTAATCTCACATATAAAAACTGAATAATAAAGCACAGAGCCTGTAGTTAAATTGTGAGTCCGACTAGCAGAGCGTCTGATTCTCTCACCATCACATCTTTAAAGTTTAGATCTGTGACATCAGAGCCGACTGTCTGATACAGAACAGGTGTGTTATATAAAGTCCAAAAAGTGATGTTTCGAGTTTCCTTTTTTGCAGTAAAATAACCTTTAAACGAGCACAGAAGGTGTTTAATCTGGTGTTAAACGTTTTAAATGTAAATCTTTGTTGCAGAAGCAGAGAGTTTTCACCAAAAGGAGCTTTATTAAATTGGATACACTGCCTTTAATACAACTGTGTTTAACGTCTGGCTCTCATGTACAGCCATAAAAGCTTTATAAAAATTATACAGAGGAAAGGGAAACAGGAAAACGAGGAAAAACATTTAAAACAGAGCAAAAAACACAGAAGAAAAATGTACATGATGGAGCGGATGAGGTCACATGGAGCGCCCCCTCCTGACAGGACAGAGAGACAGACAGGAGAAGAGTGTACAGTTCGACAGTTCAGTCGGGGTGGTGACCAGGCTAGCGGCCCGAGGACGCAGTGCTCGTGGTGGTCGTTGTGCTTTTGCAGGCCAGTAGTTTCTCCACCATGGTGCGAGCGTAGCGCAGGCGCGAGGCTAGCTCCTTACAGCAGCCGTACTCCTCGATCAGGCTCATCTTGTAGGTGCAGAAGTCACGGCGCTCGTTGATGTACGTCACGGCGCCCATGAGGGGGCACAGGATCAGTTTGGTGTGGTCCTACGGGGGAGGGGACAGAAGGACGCGGTGAATTACAACCACATGTGCAGTGAAGTGAAGATGTAGCGGACAGTATCGGTGCAGAATCGAAGTGAAACTGAATCGGTAGCGAACTCGGAGTACGCTGAATCAGAATCAAAATCACTCGGGGAGTTCTGAATCAAATCAATCGGTACTGAATTACAGATGAATCGAATCATCAAGGAGGCAAGTCAAGCTTTTTTTTTTTGGCACGGGACTAGGGGACCTGGTGTGATCTGTAATAATTGTGAAAGTCATCTGTGATCTTAATCCAGTGTGAATCTGACATGGAGAATTTGTTAAAGGAAAAAAAAAAAAAAGTTGTTTCCGTTTGCCTCATTTTGAACGAATCTCAAGCCGAACGAGTCGGCTCCCGGAATGATTCAGTCGCCCATGTGGAATATCACAGGCTCTGTACGGGAATTAGTTCATCCGTTTAGGGTCTGTCGAGTCGGTCGTTCCTCACGTGACGGCTCCACAGTTAACATACAACCTTCCGGTGCCGTCACATGACTCACAAACGACTCTGAAAAACCACCAAGACCCGATACAGAAACGAATCAAGGAACAAATCTAACATTTTTTTTGTCTTGTTTGTTGACTGATGTTTGTGTATGTAGTAGATGTTGGGGAAATAACGCGCAACATGACTTACAGTTTGCTAAAATGACTCAAAAAAAGATCCATTCACTTTACCGAACGAGACTCAAAGAACAGGAGTTGGTAAAATGATTCGAACTTCTAATCCCCATTTAGTGCCACCAAAAAAAAATAATAAATAGGGGGGAAAATGTAATACAAATATGATGTATAATAAATGTAATATTTATTTTATGGGAATCACATCTGGAAGATACAAGTAAAACTTGCAGGCTTCACTTATTCCACACACACACACCTGGAAGAAGTTGATCTGCACTGTGCCGTTGCTCAGGTGGAGCACGATGGCGCTCTTGGTGCGGAACCAGTGGCGCAGGTAGGGCAGGCGCGTCAGCTCATCCCCGTCCCGCGGAGTGATGTTAGCGCCTGCCTTCAGCAAGTGCTCGCTCATGTAGTTCCTGAAGTACTTCAGCAGAGTGATCTGAAAGGAGCGACGAGAGCAGTGAGTACGGCGCAGGACACGTCACACGGGGGTGTGTGTGCGCGCGTGAGAAATGGTCAGTGCACCTTTTTGGAGAGGGCGACGGGGTACGAGCGCACGCTCAGGTAAGACTCTGCCGCGCCGCGGTCGATGTACTGCAGACTGTCGCCGTCCTCGTACATGATCAGGCGGGTGGAGTCGTTGAACAGAACGCCCACGCTGTTATCACACAGCTGATACCCTACAACACACACAGTGTTCAGCAAGACAATCACACCACAGACAGACTGTACCCAGAATGCACTTCACCCAGGACATGTTTTCTTAACAGAATCACCTGCTACTGAAGTTTGATTCTAGTGCTTCACACACACACACGAAATGTCGTGTAAACGACTCTGAATCGACTCTCTGCAGGAAATGAATCACCCAAAGTGGTGTGTGTGTGTCATGTTCAGGAGATTTAGAAGAAGATTAAAAGCAGTACAACACGACACACGTCAGTCTAACCATTTTCTGTGATAGTCTGATTTATTTGAGCAGCAGCACCGTGTTTAGCGCTCGGCTAGTGCGCGCGCGCACGATTCTAACACACGGTTCGACTCCTTTCTGACTTCAAACACACCTTGGACAACACCGCTGCCATTTCCATTCTATTTTAATTAGATGCAGAGGAAAATCAAATCAAAAGAATCAATTTCACGTGTGTGTGTGTGTGTGTGTGTTTACCGAGGCCGTATTTATCTGAGTAGTCGACCCATTTGCTGATCCAGAAGATGGGGATGCAGGCCGGGTCCTCGGCTTCCTCTGTGACAGGCACAAACATCAGTCAGGTTTCATTCAGACGGAGATGTAGAATCCTTAAAGTGTGTGTGTGCGTGCGCGCAGACGCTACCTTGTCGTACGAACTCCCTCTCGGACGGTCTGACTGCGTTCAGGCTGGTCAGCTGCTGCAGCATGTCGGTCAGGTGACAGTCGGGCTGTTCGGGTCCGTCTCTGAACCAGCGGGGAAACAAACAAAAACACGGTCAGTTTCTGGACGACTCGTCGTGTTCTGGAGCGCGATAAGAGAACGGACTCACTCTGACCTCTGTGCAGGCTCCTCCTTCAGCGGCTGCTCCACCTTACCCATCTTCTCGATCGGACTGTCTGTGTCTGTGAAATAACACACGAACACAGACTCCTGTCAGGTCATGTTCGTGTAGTTTAATCCCTGTGGGTACAGTTTAGGTGTGTTTGTGTCTGTATTACCTTTGTTGAAAGCAGAGAGTGGTTTGCGGTGCAGGCCTGCCTCCAGACTGGATGGGGCGATAGAGAAACGGGGCGGTACGGTGAGACAGGACGTCGGGAGTCTGAGCGGGACGTAACCCGAGGTGAAGAACTCGTCTGAGAGCAGGTCGGCGACGGAGGGGCGGAGCGTGGGGTCGGCGTGCAGCATCCGTCGGATCAGCGCCGTAGCCACGGGGTTAATGTGCTACAGAAAGAGAGACAGAGCGCGCGCACATTTGTACGACTGTTTTTATGCTCATAAAGTTGCAGATCATTCTTTACAACCAATAATAATAAAAGATGCTCGAAAAAGATTAACTTTGTTAGATAAACTAGAGCGAACAGAATGACAGGGTTCCTCGCTCACCCTGGGAATAGTGTACTCGTTCTTTTTGATGCGGACGTACGTCTCCTTCAGACACGACGTCTCGAACGGCGGCTTCCCGACAAGCAGCGTGTACCTAAACACAGACAGCGCTCTGAATCAGAATCAGGTCCCTGAACAAGCAGCTGATCAGAAGCCAGGAAGTGTTAGAGTTACGTACAGGATGCAGCCCAGGGACCAGACGTCCACCTCGAAACTGTGGCCTTTCTTACACAGCACCTCTGGGGCGATGTAGTTCGGCGTCCCGCACAGTGTCTTCTTCCTCTCGCCGTCGAACTCGATCTTGGTGGCCAGGCCGAAGTCACCTGAGGGGTAGGAGTCAGGAGGATCAGACTGGGAGAGTCCATAAAGAGATTTATATTAAAAGGGCTATCGAAGTCTAAAACCTGATCGACTGGGACCGAGCTGGATTAGAGGAGGTGTTATATCTCTTATTACATTTTCTGTACACTGCTTCCTGTCTAGTCTTTGTCTCCTCAGACCCCGCGTACCCTTTATAAAAAAGTGTTAAATGAGAATCTTGTAGAAGCGCGTTTTTCTACAGATAATGACTGAAGTGCTCCGCGTAATCAGTTACGATCAGGTTGTTGAGCGTTCGGTCTGATCACATGACCAAACCAAGGCTGTAATCTGCGAGCTCACCGATTTTCACCTCCATGTCGTCGCTGAGGAACAGGTTGCCCAGTTTCAGGTCGCGGTGGATCACTCTGTTGTTATGGAGGTAGTGGACGCCCTGGATGGTCTGACGCATGAAGTATCTGGCCTCGGGCTCCGTCACCGCCTTCCTGCGCTTGTGCAGCTCCAAAAGGGACTGGGGGGGACATAAATAAATAAATACACATTTTATTAATTTAAATCACTTAAAAACAATTATAATAAATGAACAAAATCAGTGCATTTAAAAACGGTTAACTGGAAAAACAACTACACATTCATACAGAGCAATTTGTAAAAATATAGGTCTTAAAATAATAAAGAAAACCATCAAAGGAGGAGCAAAAAAAAAAAAAAAAAAAGTGATGCATTACAAAAACACCAAAAAAAAGAAGAAGAGAAAAACAGGCTGATCCCATTCAAACACTGGGAGACAACAACGTCACTTCCGGTCGTTTAAAATCCACAGCACTCAAACGCCAGGTGCAAAAAGTTTTAAAATGTACTACAAACTGGAATAGAACTTCTGTATATAATACACATTTGACAAGTTTTAAAAACCTACAAATAATTTAGTTTAACAATAAACCTAAAAACCCAGACATGTAGTTTAGTTGTTTAGTGCTAGCTAGCTGCGCCTCAGGAGCTCGACCGTTGAGCTAGCTAACTCGGCTAACCACCAGAAGCGAGAAAAAGAGAGAGAGAGAGAGAGAGAGAGAGAACACAAACTACTGAGATAGTGTGGTAAATGTATCACAAATATTATCTGGGGCTCCTGAACAGCGTGTGTGAGAATATAAAAACCCCTCACAAGCTGTAAGCGAGAGTTTAAGCGCTGAGGTAAAGGGATCGGGACGCAGCCCTGGGGCACGCGCAGGCAGGGGCACGCGCAGCCTCGCTCGCTCGCTCACCCGTCTCCTGCAGATCTCCAGCACCACAAACACGAAGTCATCGTCCTCGAAGAAGCCGTGGAAGCCGACGACGTGCGGGTTGTCCAGGCTCTTGTGGATGGCGATCTCTGTGCTCATCTTCTCCTTCTGGTGCGGCTTCATCAGCAGGGACTTGGGCACGACTTTCCCCGCGAACACCTCGTTGGTGTCCATGTCCGTGATCTCGTAGCACTTGGCGAAGCCGCCTTTGCCCAGGAAGCGGCCCCTCGTGTAGCGCTTCATGGTCCGCGGATCCACCAGGATGTCCGGGATCTCCTTCAGAGGAGCGGACTTCGGGTCTCCGTGCGAGGAAGGCTTCACCGCCTTCGCCATGCCAGCGCTCATTTCTGTCCCTTTACCGCAACCCAAACCCTGAACCGAACCGAACCGCGTCGTTCTAAAGCTCCGGATCTCCTCCGCCTGCCTTCAGATGATCTCCGTCCTGATTCGGATTCGAATAAAAACTCCAACTGAAACGCTATTATCTAAACAAACATACACACCGCCAACCCCACACCATGTAGACCTACACTAACGCAACTCCACCTCTAATTATATTTAAATAAAATAAAAATAAACGTGCGAGGGGAAGAAAAAAAAACCAATAAAACTGAGTACTATGGTTCCACCGGACACCTCACACTGACTACTGCATCATTTTTAAATTCTGCCCTGTTCGTTGGCGCCGCCTCTGATTGGCTGTTACACCAGCGCCGCCTCTGATTGGCTCTTGCGTTGCCATCGCATCTGATTGGGTAGCCCGATTTGAAATTTCAGGCGAGTACCGCAAAGCATTGTGGAAGGAAGAAAAAAACCATGGCGACCTTGAAATTCAAATTAAAAGCTTTAAAATATCTTTACAGTAATTTACAATATTTTATAAATTTCTCATCAGTTTATATTGAAAGTTTTTGACATTTAGTCACTAACAATTATTTTTATTTATTTATTAGTGAACAACATTATACTTTTAATTAAAAAAAATACACTTACACTTATTGTGAAATGTTTACAAGATGACTTACTATTCCTTTCTCAGATAAATTTACAGAAGCTGTAAATTGTTATTGCTTTAACTAGACAAACTGTTATCTCGCTCCTTATTGCAAAAACAAAAAACTAAAGTGTGTAATTATTTGCAAGAAACCATAAACAAGTTTACCCTCCACTGTTAGGAAGATAGTTACAGCTTTACCTCAGACTCTAAAGCATTCAGACCTCAGAATTTAAAACCTCTAATTACAAAACAGAAATATAAATACAAAACGAAACATTAAAACCCCAGTTTAAATTTTGAATCATCATAACAGTCTGGTCAGAGCTGAATTCAGAACATGGCTTCCTACAGCATCACCAGCAACTCCACTATCCCTTCACTACATTAAATAAGATTGAGTTTACTTTAGATGCACCAACACACAAACACCAGTTAGTTAAACCGAGTGCACTGAGTGTACAGATCATAAACACGTACAGATCATAAACACGTCATAAACTCATGATCACTAACGTTAGCTAGCAAGCTTGTTGCTAAGAAAACTAAGGATTTCTGTATCTTAATCTCACTGAGCTTGAACATGATGTAATCGTGAGTTCAGATGTTCTGACACCTCACTACAGATCTCACTGTAATACAAGCAGTTTTTGTACACAAAATACACTGCATGTACACTGCCTGTTCAAAAGCGTCACCATTTCAAAATGGTCAAATTGTCCTGCATCAAGCAAAGAAAACAACTAAGGAGTCTTAAAATGACTGGGAGTGGGTTCAAAACTGTTCAACACATTATTAATCCCCTGTAAAGTTGCACTGTAAACTTACTGTAATCAACAGCAAAAATCAGAGCTACATTTAATGGTGAACATAAGAGCATTTACACACACACACACACACACACACACACAATGTGATGAGAACTCAGGATTATTTGAGATATTATTTGAGATATTATCATGTGGATTTGTCTCTTCTTTAACAGCATCATGCCTAATTTACAACAGTTTTGAAATCGTGGCTCTGTTTGCGCAGAGGAAATAAACCCTGAGCTGAAACCTGTCACTGAGGAGTGTGTATCACATGTACAAATAAATCTGTTGATGTGTTTATTCACACACAGAGACAAAGAGGATGAAGTGTCTTGAATAAGAGAAGGAGTCTGTGCAGGACGTACTGAGTGTGAAGCGTAGAAAGAGGAGTGAGTCTCCTGAATGGTCCAACTGCCTCTTTTCTTCTCTTACCTTAGCGCTCACAAGGCTCTCTCTCTGTCTCAGACACACACACTCACACAGCTCTGAAGCACTGATACGGACCATCCTGCTGACCTTCATCAAAGATCCTTTAATTAAAATGTTACTAATATATTAATAATGACATGAACAAAATACTTTTGATTAAAGTTAAGAGAAAACACAAAGACAAAAGGTTTATACTGATTTAAAGTTAAACATAGTTTTTAATAAAGTGTCATTTGCACTGTCTCCTACGCCAACTTTCACATAAAATATAACTAAAATACGTTTTCCCCCAGTGCAGAGGGGGGGAACAGATTTTTGCTGTCCCCCCAGGTGTGAATATAATACAGATGCGATACATGTGCAGTTACAGACGTGGAAGAGATGCACGGATGTTATAATACACACAGTAAGTAACAGATGTGCGTACAGTTAAGCAGCACTGTGATCAAGCTGTATCTTTGATTTCTCCATCTTTACATCTTTGCAGATTCTCGATAAGATTAGACAACAAGCTGCGTACGTGTTTTGTGTCTGGAGAACTCAGACAAAAGTCTCCAAAATCATGTCTACACACACGATGCAGAAACCAAGGACGCTATAAAATGATGTTGTTGTTGTTGTTTGCACTTTTGCATGTGCACGTAATGTTGTCTTTTTTGTCTTTTTGTATAGTTCTTAGATAGTTTCGGTATTTTATGTTCATGTCAATTAGGTTAGTTAGTTTTGTTAATTTATGTTGTTAATCTATGTCAAGTCAAGTCAAGTCGGCTTTTACTGTCATTCCAACCATATACAGTTCAGTACACAGTGAAACGAAACAACAGTCCTCCAGCACCAAGGTGCTACATACATGTAACATAAATTTACAACATAAATTAACAGAACCAGCTAGCTACCTAAGAGTCCTAATTAGCTGAATAGCTCAGACGTGACACATGTGCATTTTAAATGAACCGATAAAAACTATCTAGTCCAATGCAGCAAGAGACAACAAGAGACAATATAACGTTCACATGCAAATGTGCAACCAAGAGCGACAGAGTGACAACACAACAACATGACACGTTTCAATACTGTGAGTGGCTTGGCGTAGTGAGTTGAGGTAATATGAGGGAAAAAAAGTAAACATTAAACATTCCTGAAAAGTAGCAGCAATGATGGAAACATTCTTTCATGCAAATAACAGTAATAAATATTGTGCAAAAAGAGCAGTTGCAGGTAGGTATGAACAATCTTTTATGTGTCTCACCTGACGTGAGGTGGTTGTTGATTAGTAATATGTAGTACTGTAGATCCTGGAGGAAGGTGTTTCATTGCATTGTGTACTGAACTGTATATGGCTTAAAGGACAATAAAAACCTACTTGACTTGACTTTTTTATATTTTCACTGATAAACTAAATATTACAAATATTCAAACAGGTGATTTAACTTTTCACTGCTCTTTCCTCCACAGTTCCAGCAGACTGTATGAACAGTTCTGTAACACCAAACACCAGGACAGTTGACAGAGGTCAGAGGTCAGAATGAGGGCTGCAGCTTCCGAAGTGCATTAGTCTGCTGCAGGTGAACTATCACTCCGCTGTGACACCAATGCCCCCCGCACCCTGTGAGGCTCACCTGGGCTTGAAATTTTGTAAAGCAAACCCAATTTCCCGTAGAAAACAATGTAAATGTGGATAATCCATTCCAGCCACCCAAAAATATGACCAAACATTCCAAATTTCCACCACTTTAATCAGGTTTTGCATATGAAAACAATTAAAACGTTTAGAAAAGCCATATTATTTAAATTGAATATGAAATAAATAGATATTTTGTGAACGTTACTTAACCTTTAATTATGTTTTTTTTTTAATCATTTTTATGATTGATAATTCTTTTTCAGAACACAGTACATAACACAACACTGTATTACTGTTTATTTCTTTTTAAATTCCCACTGATACGGGGCTTCCTGTTTCTTGGTACCATCCTTCTTAACTTTCTGTGGACTATATGGTGCTATATCCTCAGCAAACCTTGTACAAAAACACTTTTTAGCATTAAATATTAATGTGTGATTTGAGGAGAAGATTGTGTGAAGTCTTTTCTCTGAGAGTCCAGTACAGATCACTTTTGACTTTTAGACTTTTAGAGTTTCGAATGAGGTTCTGCTTTTACTGTCTACATCAGTAGTGGTGGCATGGTGGCCTTGCACCTCCAGGGTCCAAGTTCGTGTCCCATCTCACAGTCTGTGTGCATGGAGTTTACATGTTCTCCCCGTGCTTGGTGGGTTTCCTCCAGGTACTCCGGTTTCCTCCCACAGTTCAAAGACATGTAGGTTAGGCTAATTGGTGTTTCCAAATTGCCTGTAGTGTGTGTGTGTGTGTGTGTGTGTGTGTGTGTGTGTGTGTGTGTGTGTGTGTGTGTGTGTTTACACTCACGCGTCTCGTTTAGTGTTTCATTACAGCGGAAACACCTGCTCCTCAGTCACCATCTATAGAAATAATATTTTGTCTGTACATCAGTCAGAACTGACAACTTTACATTTAATTCATTTGAGGACCAGAAACCAAACTCAGAGACATGACTGTCTGTCTCACTGTCTGTCTCACTGTCTGTCTCACTGTCTGTCTGTCTCTCTGACTGTCTGTCCAGCCAGATTATGTCTCAGCATCACACAAATTTGTCTGTACAGAACTGACTGAATCTCCTGCAGCACTTCGATCTCTGGCTGAAGTTTAATCTGCAGCATCAGTGAATCTACATGTGGAGTAAAAGTGATGTGATGAACAGTTACGTGTGGGATTTAATCATCTACTGTAAAATAATCTACTAATGCGCTACTGTCTCAATGTAAACAAACACCTGCA
Organism: Clarias magur; assembly: GCA_013621035.1. Taxonomy (NCBI): domain Eukaryota; kingdom Metazoa; phylum Chordata; class Actinopteri; order Siluriformes; family Clariidae; genus Clarias; species Clarias magur. Next base: position 27,620 of record QNUK01000588.1, read on the forward strand.
CCAATAGATATTAATGAGAAAAGATAAAGTGAATATTTTGACTGGGATTAGTTCATATTTTCACTTTGGCTGAAATAACAGCGCTGAAGTGGTAGAAGTGAATTTTAACACGCCGGAGTCGTTTTAAGACGAAACTTCATCTTCATCTGATCGACTTTTTCCATTTCTCATCTGTGATTCTCTCTCCGATTACCGACCAGGGAGTGTGTTTGTCTGAGCACCAAAGAAGTCCAACTTAGTGTAAACAAGGCGTCAGATACTCAACCTTACAGAATGTGATTTCTGTCTATTAATAAGTGAGACAGAGAGTTCTGCTGTACAGAGACACAAAGACATGGACGTGGACTTCAACCTCAGATAATAATAATCATAATAATAATAATAATAATATAAATAATAATAATAATAATAATAATAATAATAATAATAATAATAATAATATAAATAATAATAATAATAATAATAATAATAATAATAATAATAATAATCACTCATTACATTAAAGATGAGCAGATTATTATTAGATTTAACATTTTAACTCTTTCTACAGACTCTTTAATCCTCAACGATGCATACCAACACTAGTGAATAATAAAGAATATTATAATATAACACTTATATTACATCGATAATCTTAATAAATAATTGTTGAAAAGTATATATAAGTATTTGAATACATATTGTGATCATATCGTTTCTTTCCCATTGCATTGAAACACACACACACACACACACACACACACACACACACACACACACACACACACACACACACACAGAAGCTTTAGAGTTTGATATATAAATATATATACATATATATATGTATAAACACAGCAGTGGCCATGCCTAAATACATGCCTTTCCCCGCACTCCACTGAGCAACAACACAATATGAGCCACATCTGGTTGTGTTTATCTGTCTCCTGAAAGTGTGTAATTACTATACACACACACATAGAAACACACTCACAAACACACTCACATTGCATTTTTTTCCACTGAATATTGTTCTGAGGAATAAAAGGTTAAGAGGAAGTGAGCAAGAGCTGTTTCCTGTGGAGAGCTGAGACATGCCGTTCTCAGGGTGGTTAAATAAATGCAATTGTGTTTGAAGAGTAAGAAATAAAACACTCTGATTAATTTATCATTCTATTCTAATTATAATGAATTAAAATATATATATTTATTACTTGCTAAAACTCACTGTGGATGAAGAGAAATAAAACCCTTGGGGATGTGTGATGCCCTAGGCTAGCCCTAGGCTCTGGAGCACAGATTGACTGATACAGTAACTCTGACAGGTGATTTTTCTCCTAGAACTACACGTCCTAATGTGTTTTATTGCTTTCATATCACAGTCCGGATATACAATCGAGATTGAGAGTTCAGTAATCTACCCTGTCTGAGAGACGCTCAGATAAAATTTACAAACACACTCGACACAATACTGTTCTAGTGAGAACTGAGCCAGAACAGCTGACCTTCATGTCTTACACCTGAGTGTAAGTGTTGTTGTTATTACTTTATAACCTAATGTCATGTGTGTTATTTCATAGTTTTGTTCCTGTATATATTATAGCACTATAATGGATAAATTGAATTAGAACATTCATTCAAACTTTTGACTGTTACTGTATTGCAATTCTTGACCCAGCAAGTTCAACACTTTCTGAAAATCCTGAAGAACTACTCCATATTAAACCTCTTGTGTGAATAATTCAAATATATTTAATTTATATTCAGACATGTCAGTCAGCCTCTTAATTACATGGAAAGTTGTGTCTTATTAGTTAATTCATTCAATCATTTAGTCCACAATTATCTATCTATCTATCTATCTATCTATCTATCTATCTATCTATCTATCTATCTATCTATCTATCTATATATATTTTTTATATATATTATATTTTATTCTGAATCGAATATAAAACACACCCACACAATCTGTTATTTTTTAAATGAGTGTGTGATAATGTAGTTATGATGCTCAGTCTCCTGCCCTTCCTTGATAAAGCGTTCCTTCACAGCGTTGGAGCTCCAGGGCATCACTTGAGAAGTAAACTTTAAATTCCAAACATGTCTGAGCTGATCAGAGTCAGCTACTTTAATCTTTTAATACATTTTTAATCTTTGCCTAAAGTGGTTTATTAAACTGTGCAGTTCAAGGGGTAATCTTTTTGTGCATTTGTTTTTCATTTTGTTTTTTCAAGCTTTTTGTTTGTAAATTTCCTCTGAATTAGAAAGAAACTTGAATTTTTGGATGTTGTCCTATGTTAAGTAAATTAATTTATTTGCTTAAGTTAATATTGTCTACTACTACAGGGATGCTATAACTTGATAAAAAGATATTGATTTTGTAAATTTACAGTAACTACAAACATATGAAATATAAAAGAAAAAAAAATGTCTCATGCCTGAAATTCAAAAATTATATACAGTGTGTGTGTGTGTGTGTGTACAGTATTAGAGATGAGAGAAAAAACTTATTCAGTTATGAATTGGCATCATTGTATGCATTAAAAGCCTCTGATCTGCCTTTTTCTTCAAAGGATTAGTCTTCTCATTACACACTCAAAACATTGCGAAAATTAGTTGAATTAGTTGAAAAGCCCACGTGTCCCGGTTAAAAGCCACACACACACACACACACACACACACACCAATGTGCTTGCAGGCGCTAAACCCATGTTCTCACTGTCAAGTTTTTAGACTTTTCTTTATACTCCTACAGGTGGCACAATCTCATTCACTCATTTTCGTCCCGCGTGGTATGAGTAAATTTTCTGCTAAGAAATAAAACGTTATTTAGAAATACAGTGGAACCTTGGATTGCAAGCTTTATTCGTTCCGGAAGCATTTATATATCAAAACTCTGATTTGTTCCACAAACCAAAAATATTAATATAAAATTAATTAATACAAGATACAAAATATAAAAATTAACCTGGACTTTACCTTTTCGTGCAGGTTAATTTGTTTCATTTTTATATAGCTTTAGTGTACCATAGCTGTAGTGATTGAGACCAGAGAGAGGAGAGGAGGAGGAAGGGGGGTGGTGGGCAGGTGGCTACTGTGTAGGACGACTTTCACACATACACACACCTGGTCAATGTTATAGTAAACAGACAACGCACGAACAGATGTTGACTATCGCACTGAGACGATTACCCACAATGCTACTCGTATTTCAGGACCTTGCTTGTTTACAGAGTTAAGATTTATTTAAAATTTTTGCTCGTCTTGCGAAACACTAGCAGACCAAGGTACTCGCAATCCAAGGTTCCACTGTATTCATTATGGTGGATGACAGAGATACGCGCTGCTCACTAACAATGTAGCTTTGTATTTAATTTAATTTGAAGTTAAATGTTAAACGCTTGTATTTGAAGTTAGTTTTTGTTGTTTAAACGCTGCGCTGGGTTTTTAAGTGAGAAAACTAATGTTATAAGGAACGGGCTACATTTAATTACTCATCAAACTTTCAATTAATTATAACAGGTTAATTGATTATTAAATCAGGATATTTATAAAATAGTGATGCTTATAGACTTGCAATATTAATCTAATGATCACTGCGGTATCGTGATAATATCGTATCGGGAGGTGACTGATGATTTCCTTCCCTACAAATCAGAGTTTATACAGACCTTCACAGATCACAGATTCAGACATCACTCATCGAGCATGTTAACAGTTCCGTCACATTCCACTACGTTTAATTTAAACATTGCATATATATGAAATCTACATTAAAGTAATAAAATATGTGTTAGTAAATAGATTATTATAGAATAATTAACAAGTTAACATAAAAAAGTTCAACAAAATTTCCCCTGACATCTAAACATCGAGCTATCGATTACTTTTGCCTGCCAGCTCCAGTCGCGGGAAGTTTGTCATGGCGCTGTGTGTGGACGTTTATCGATTTCACGTCCTTACAATATTGTTCTTAACTTAATTATGACACACATTTTTATCCAACGTGTCATGATTCTACTTAGGTAGAGCGACTTTTTATACAAGTATTTGCCTGGTTTTCTGGCTCGCTACGCTTTAAAAATCTCGCGTTAGCACTTGGCTAACAGCTTGCTATCGCCTCAGCGATGGCCGCGTCCTGAATGGCGCAGTGGTCCCTTTGTAAGGGCGCTACATAGGGTAAGGAGTGATAGTGTTTATCGAGCTACCTAGGGCACTAGATGTCCAGAAGTCATTTAATTTGGGACGAAGCTCCGGAGCACAGCCATATCAGCTGCACATTTTGATGTCTTTTACCGGATAAAGATTGAGAATGTCGGAGGAATGTCTCACAAGTCAAGATAAAGAAGAGGTAAGTGTGTTAAATTTTATAATGACGATTATAAAAGTTTTGTCAGGTATTTTGGTGGCGATTCATTCGCGAGTGAGTCGACTCTTTAAAGTGTATGCGAAAAGAGTCGATTCAGATTGTAGAATGTAGAATAAGATTTCATACAACAATATCAACCGTACTTAGGACGAGATGTGTGATATATGCATCGAAAAATAATAAATAAATGAAATAAAACTACGTCAAGTTTGTATGATTTAGAAAAATATATATCTTAAAGAATCGACTCACTGTTCATCAGATTATTTGACTCACAAACAGTTTACATGCAGTCTAATAATCCGATTAGAGACATGTCCAAGTAAATTGTCTTTTTTTCAAACGAGACTATTTACAAATAATCCTGAGAATGCCAAGAATTATCACAAATGGTGTTCTAGTAGAAAATATATAAATTATATGAGGATCTTTAAGTCAAACCTGGACTTGTGATGGCATATCTAATGTTTGATGTTTATGGGAATAAATGCATTGGTATGATCAGGGATTATATGGATGAATTATTATAAAAAAATTTTTACCATCATAACTGTTATTCTACACAATCAAAAATCCCTGTTTGACTTGAACGCCCCATCGTATAGAATAACTGGGGGTTTTGGGATTACTGAGGGAAGAAAAAAAACACGATTGAAAAATGATATTCAGCTAAATGGTCTCTCTTGCTTCATTTGACCTGATTTATTATTTATTCCTGATGTTTTCTTCCAGCTGAGACGGCGACTGAAGCTGCTGCAGAAGGAGTACGAGAGAACGGCACAGAGACTACAGGCACGTTACACTCGTATGATGTGTTTATAACCCGTTCTTGATGAGTACACATTAATTTGATTATTTTTTCTGATTACTTGTTATTTAAAACAAAGTAAACAATTATTTCATATATTGTACAAGTGTGTTTTAATGTGTATGAGCAGGTAGGAGTGTGTGTAGTGGACTGGTGTTTTATCACTGTGTGTTTTCCTGCCTCACACTGGCTAGGATGAAGTGCTATGCCGTACATGTACGTAAATGTAATTGTGTGCGTGTGTGTGTTAGCGTGCTGAGCGGAGAGATGCGGTGCGTAAACATGTCCAGAACACCCTCTTGGCACAAAACAGTCTGCTGCACGTCAACACGTCGGCCATATTGGACCAAAGTCTCCCTTCTACCACGGAGCAGCTTTCTAACCAGAACGTTCCTTCAGATGCCAGTAAGTGCTCTTACACAACGTGTATTAAAAGTAATGAATCTTTTTAGAGGAGATCTGTATCTCTCACACACCTCATAATTGATGATGATGATGATGATAATGATGATGGCGGCTAACTGTGTGTGTGTGTGTGTGTTGTTGTTTTTTCGTTTACATTCTCAGCTAAGGTTCGCTTCCATCTTCCTGACGCCTCTCTGTTTTCCACCCTGACGTGTAAACGCAGCCCGACTCGGGCACATCGTCTCCGCTCCAAGCGAAGCCTTCTGCGTCTGCGGGTCCGGGAGAGAGAGTCTGATACTGAAGGGAGTCAAAAAGAGACGAGAGAGGGAACGGAAGACGGGTGGAGGGAGGAGAATGGAGAGACAGAGAGTGAGTGTGTATGTGAGGCAAAGGAGGAAGACATAAAGAGAGGTGGAACTGAGGAGGAAAGAAAACAGGATAGAGAGAATACAGAGAAGACAGAAATGTTAAAGGAAAAAGAAGAAAAATTGACATCAGTAAATCTTGAATCAGCAGCAGAGCGCTCTCCTTCAAACGAACCACCTCTAATGAAGCTGTTAGACGTTAACGACTCTCCTCCGGACCCATCAGCACTCAGAAATTCCCCGTCATCCTCCTTCCACTCCAGCCCCAGTGATCATTCTAACCCGTCCAACGAAACCTCGAGTCAGTCCTGCCCCGAGCCCGTTAACCAGGCAGAGAAAACTCCGGGAAACACCGATTACATCACCTCCTGCACATTAATCGAAGGTTTGCCGTTTCCTGTCGAGTATTACGTTCGTACCACCAGGCGAATGGCGTCGGCTCACAGCCCCGTGGATTTGAACGCTGTGATCCAGAGCCAGCTCTCGAACGGGCGGGGCAGACGGAGGTCGAACAGAGGTCGACTTACATCACAACCCTCATCCGGAAAACCTCAGGAGGACAGAGTGCCTAAGAAACGAGGTCCTAGAGGACGGCGAGGACGCAGGAGAGCGCGCGGGTCTGATTCGTCCGGTCAGTCCGAGTCTCTCCACCAATCGCCGTCTTCCCCCCAAACACAGGAACTGATCCCGTCATCCAAACCCAGCTCTGACGCTGCTCCGGATTCTCAGTTTCACCTCAGCTGGCAGCGCTCCCCGGAGTCCGGAGTCTATCCCATTTTCAGGAAGAGGCGCGGACGTCCTCGCGGTTCACATTCTCAGAGTCCTGCGAACATTAACGGTAACTTCTGTAATATTAAAAAAATAATAATTTAAACATGTCACACACCAAAGGTTATACACAGCATGATGGTTACGTTTAATAATAAACTGCAAGCAAAATACACACAGCATGTTTTTAATAAATAAATGTTGCATCCTGAGAAGGAAAAAAATTAAATAAAATAATAATAAAGATACTATATGAATTAATTTACTTCAGTTCATGTATAATGTGTGTGTATACTGTATATATACATATAGGTGTCATTTATTTCTAATGTAGGCATAAGGGAACGTTTTCCAACGTGTGTTTTATTTCCAGATTCCTCACACCTTCTTCTTTCTTTACCGTCCCTCACTCGAGCCCTGAGGACGAGGGATTTCCGTCACCTCCGCGGTCTGCTCATGACCTTCGATGTGCAGGATTTTCACCTCCCTGATGACGAGTTCGGACAGCTGAAACTGGAGCGGCTTTGCTCGTCCTGCTCCAACACAGAATCCTTCACGTACAGCGCGTGCTTCAGAAAGATCGGGCGTGCGAATAATCCAGAAAGTGGACCGGATGAAAAGCAGAAGATCCCTCTGAGCCCGTTAGCACATAGCACTTCATTAGATAGCAGTCTTCCTTTAACATTTACTTCACAAACGTGGGCGGAGCCCGGGAACGCTAAACAATCGGAGCGTGAGATCGTGAGCCAGACTCTCGATATGACACCAGAACCTGCTGGTCTTTTGCACGGATCCATCACAAACCAGTCGGAAACACAGCACGACCGCGCAGAGCGGACCGAGCCAGACGCTCCTCACACACACTCAGCCAGCCGGAGTGTAGTGCTAAACCTCAGCATGTCCCTGACCTCACACACGCAGCCTCATCACCATCCTTCTCTCATCTCGCTGGGGCCGAGTCCTGACGTGTTAGACGCGTCCGCATCCTCAGAGCTCACGCCTTTCCTCTTGGGCTCGGGTCAGGACGTCGTGTTGAGACAGTCTGAGGAGGAGGAAGTGAAAAACAGAACTCCTGAACATGTGTACGACGAGATCAGAACTGATACAGTCAGCTGTAACGCACAGACACGGGCGCGTGACGTCTCTGAGCACGCTTACAGCAGGACGTGTAGTGCTGACGTTTATAAAACGGAGGTTAAAGTGCCTGAAACAGCTACTGACGTCATGATAACCGCTGACGTGGAGAGACAAGGGTCTGATTTTACTGATGAAGAAAGAGTGACGCCAGTGAACTCCAGTCCACGGCAAGGAGGCGCAGACGTTCCTGAGATCATAAAACAAGTTTTAGTTGGCTCAGAAACAGAGAACCAACAGCATACTGTTCATCCTTGTCCCCAAAACGACCCCGTCCCTCCCCAAAACGACCCCGCCCCTCCCCAGAAAAAACACCCTACTCGGAAAGGTTCCCCACTTCCTGAAAGTTCCCCTTCTCTTTTTGAAAACAGCTCTCTTCTACCAAACAACCCTCTCCTGTCTCACAACGCTCCCCCTCTCTCTAAGAATACCCCTCCTCTTTCCCAAAATGACCCCTCTCCTTCTCATCATGGCCGCCCGGGCGAGACTCCACACACCGATGAGCTCTACGCCGTCTCTGAAATGGATTTTAATTCCCAAACCCTAACGAGCAGAACATCACCGCATGGAGATAATGACCGCATGTTAAACGACATGACATCATCACTTCCTATTCTCACAGCCAATCAGAGAGAAGACGATGACGCCACTTTAGTTAAAACCGGTCGAACACACACTGGAGAGTCACAGATTCAACATGTGGACCTCCTTTCCTGTGGATCTCTCCGGAAAACTCACACACTGAAGGTAATGATGTCAGCAGCAGTGTCTTTCTCCCGCTGAGTCAGCACGCCCCCTAGTGTTCAATTTCTCACAGATACCCACAGTTTATGGTTTCTTGGGTCGTGACACCACAGTGGTGTAAAAAAAAGTGTGTGTGTGTGTGTGTCTTCCTCTTCAGGCGCTGGACGGAGGGTGTGTGTTGGATGTGTGTGTGGTGCGATGGTCTTCTGATGACTGGTGTGTGTGTGTGGCCGGGGAGTGGAACGTGTGTGTTTGGAAGCAGGAAGCAGGCAGCCAGCAGTGGAGTCTTCTGTACACTTGGACCTTTACACAAGTAAACACACACACACACACACACACACACACACACACACACACACACACACACACAGTTTTTTCTTTTAATCTGTCAGTCACTTCATTTATGACAAGCTTTTAGGTTTTAATCCTGTCAGTCTTTAATATATTTATGTTTTGCATAACAGGTACTGACCTCTGTGTGTGTGTGTGTGTGTGTGTAGTCAGTGATCTCTCTTCAGGGGATTCCTGACTCTTCGGCTCTGCTGTGTGTGTGTTTGGGGAGGCTGGAGATCACAGAGGCAAGGTAAAACACATACACACACACACATACATACACACACACACACACACACACACACACACACACACACACACACATACACACACTCACACAGACACACACACAGCATGCACATAAGGATGAATAGACAGACAGATGTGTGCAGATGAAAACACAGAATTGTTAAGGAAAAACAGACGTGTGTGTGTGTATGTGTGTATACAGTGGAACCTCGGATTGCGAGTGACTCGGTTTGTTAGCGTTCCGCAAGACGAGCAAAGATTTTTAATAAATTTTGACTCGAAAAACTAACAGTTTCCACTGTATCACGCATGTGCTTCTTGTTTTGACACAAAACAAATAAAAAAAAATCTTTTTTAAAATCGAATTTGGTCTAAAAAAAAAAAATCGAGATTCAATTTATAGGGCACATCACCACCAAGCTCTAACTGTAGGTAACGTGTGTATGTGTGAACAGCGTCGACTATCTCGTGTGTAAGATTTACTGTATATTCAGTTTCCCTCCAAATGACTCAGCAGATAGAAAATAACATTAGAAGACGTGTACAAGAGTCTCACTTCACCATAAACTGTGTCCAGCAGAACAAATGTACGGAAATGATATATATTTTTAGCCTCTAGTTTATTTGCTAATTGTATATGCTAACATTGTAACATTAAATAAAACAGCTTAACTAACCTGACCTGTTTTGCTTCGCTGTCTACCATGGCATGTGTGTGTGGTCATGTGACTGTATTGTTATTGTGGCTGGTTGGTCAAAGGGGTCATGTGACTATTGTTGCTACGTCTGATTGGTGACACACAGTCACATGGTCGATCCACCGGCTGAATTTCGGTGGCAAAAATAAAGAAAATCTTACGTGTAAGAATAAATGATTGGAAAAGTAACGAGTCGAGTGGAGCCGAATGTAGCGGAGTGAGAGTCGCGTTTCTTCTTCACAAATCTACTCAAGTAAAAGTAAAAAGTCTGGTGCAGTAAAACTACTCATAGAAGTTTTTCAAAACGTTACTCAAGTAAATGTAACTCGTTACTACACACCTCTGTGTGTGTGTATATATGTGTATACACACACACACAGACAGACACATGCGACAGACAGACGTGCGGAGCTGCACATACAGGCAGACAGACAGCGTAACTTATTTCTCACAGAGAATCCCTTCAGTCACGGGCGGTCATATAAACATTTCACTGCAGATCAGACTGTATGGCTGTGTATGTGACAGTTTGAAGTGTGTGTGTGTAGGGTGCTGTGCTGCCCCAGTACAGACGGTGAGTTCTCCCAGACTGATCTGTGTAAAGGAGCGCTGCAGGCCGTGCTCGCCGTCTCGGATCGCAGGGTGGCGTGTTGCTCCGCTCCCGGACCTCAGCAGAACCTGGAGGTGTTTACACTTACTCAGGATGGCAGGTAATTCTAACACACACATACACACACACACAGACAGCTACAACCACACACACACACACACACACACACACACACAGACCTGTTCCCTCTTTGCAGGATGGGAGAATCTCTGTCCCTGGTCTCCGGTCATCAGACGGTGCAGACACTGGTGTTGGTGGAGAGCGAGAGAGACGCTCTGATTGGTTGGACCGAACACAACAGTCTCCTCATATGGTGAGAATCTCTGCTTCTGATTCAGATTCTGTCTGTCTCGTGAACCTCAACTCGAACTGACGGCTTATTCCTGAGGATGATAAATTCTACAGTTAAAACTTATTCAGTGTTGCTGAAGTGGACACAGGAATGTGTTAAATCAAGATGAAGACCAAAGAAACAGAGCTGTAAAGAATCCAGTTGTGTTACTGTAAATAAACTCTGAGTTTCACAGAGTCAGATTAATGTTTTATCCCACGCCATGTGAAGAGTGTTTAATGTAGAATGGTTATGGGGTTTAGTACTCGTCTGATCTCTGAATGTTGACTCCAGCAGACTCTCTCTGTTACTCACATTGGAGATCATTTGGACTCTATTTGATGTTTGAAGTAATTCTGTTTCAGATCCGTTTCAGACATTATAGATTATTGGGGTTTATTTGTGGTGGTGTTGTTTTTTTTTTTCCCCCTGACACACGATGTCTGATCTGAGTACAGTTTAAGATTACAGATCAGAGTGTGACATATTTATATAGATGAATGTATGATATATTTATATAGAACTCATTTGCAGAAGGATCAGATGGGTTTTCCTGTTATTTCTGGTGTTTTAGGCGTGTGTGTGTGTGTGTGTGTATGTGTGTGTGTGTGTGTGTTTTCCGCGCATCTCAGGAACATGAGATCAGGCCTGCTGCTCCAGACTATTCGCCTGGCGGAGAGCGTTTCCACGGCAACCTGTCTGAGAGGATACTCGCACAGGGTAGGGGTGTACGACCTGACTCACAACATTTAGCGAGGGTAGAGACATTAGGATTTCGGGTGTCTTGTATCACGCCTCTCCTGAGGTCCGATCTGCAGTGATGGAGCTGTGCAGGAGGAACTGTTAGAGCCAGCTTAGGCCACGCCCACTGAGTACACACAGGGTCATTGGGACACACACTGCAGTGTTACACAGTGTTACACAGTGTTTCAGCAGTAACAGCGCGGTCCATATTGTTTCACAACAACAATTGTTTCACGTGTATTGTTTTTTTATAGCCATTTTTTCTCTGAATGTGTATCATCACTCATCCCCCCCCCTCTCTCCCTCTCTCTCCCCCCCTCTCTCTCTCACCCCCCTCTCTCTCTCCCCCCTCTCTCTCTCTCTCTCTCCCCCCCCCCTCTCTCTCTCTCTCTCTCTCTCTGTCTCTCTGTCTCTCTCTGTCTCACAGGGTGCTGTGTGTGTGTTACTGCAGCAGGCGAGTGGGTGCCAGGAAGAACCTGGTTCTACACTTTTCACTCTGGTCGCCTCAAATCCACTGACGGGGGAATCTCTGACCCTGCGCACCATCAGCACCCCATCAGCCTCCACAGAGCGGTAACACCCACCACGACTCTGCCCTCAGACTGACTGATTCACCAAACACACACACACAAACACACATTCTAATTAGATAAATTTTTTATTTCCTTAGGGACAGTTACGGTTTTGGTGTAAATCTGTTTAGAAAGAAACAGGTTTATCTGAGATGAGATCCTCGGGTGAGTCTGATTAATGTTTCGTTTTTGTTCCCTCTCTAATCCGCTTGCAGGTTGATAGACGGAGACGTGTGTGAGTCAGCACTCGTGGGCGTGTTCCAGTCAGGGCTGGCTATCTGGAAGCTCACAGGGGGCGTGGCCTGCGTGTACGCAAATGCGCCTGCAGAAGTGTGCCGCCTGGCGCGGTGGGCGGGGCCAAACACACTCCTCACCGGATACCTGAACGGGGATGTGAACATCTATCAGTTTACGCCTACAGAGTAAAAAAAAGTGGGCGGAGTCAAAGCACTCATAATGAGAAACTACAGCTTTAAGGTTTAATAATTATACAAAAAGAAAGTTTATACGCTGAAACAGGATCTTCTTCAGTAAATACACACAGTTCTAAAACAAACACACACACAACATGCACTAAACGTGTGGAAGAAATTTGATATGTTCTGTATTACTGTTAAACTTTTTACTTGAAATAAATTAGACTTTTAGAGACAAATGATTAAGATTGTTTCCTGTGAAGTGCACTTGTGTCTGTGTGTGTGTTTGTGTGTAAAAAAACAAAAACAAAATTCAATTTGTTTGGTTCGTTGTCTCAGTTTGTTGACGCATACCACAGACACTCATGGAGGAAGAAACAGACTTCATCAAACATACATGTGTTTCTATCAGTCATTTAATATGTGGCAGTGATCTTATTTTAGGAAATATTTTTATTTGATTGATTGTTTAATTAATATAATTGGACACTAAGCTGCTAGTAATAGCTTGCATTGTTGCCTTTAGTGTCTGCTTATTTGTTTGTTTCTTTGTTTGTTAATTATTGATTAACTGATTAAATGTTTTTGGTAGTCCGGAGGCGGTGCTTTGCCCGTCACGTTTATTCTCTGTGGAAGAACACAAACATGATGAATCAGTGGATCTTATTTTTCTTTCTTGCTTTATAAAATCTGTTTGTTTGTTGCAAGCACATAATTGGCTGTACTGACGTAATGAATATAATTTTAAAGCTGAACACACTCAGGGTCATGGAATAAGTTTAAAGTATTTTTCAGTATTTAAGGTTTAAATGTTATTGACCCCACAGTACTGTTGATTCCTGGTCTGTCAGATGGTGTATGTAAGGAGTCTCCAGTGTTGGTGTCGAGTGTAGAGGGGAAGCTGTGCGTCACTGCCCTTACAGAAGCGGGAACTTGTTTTGTGAACTGTTCACAAATGGTTAAATACATATAAACTGGTAAACAACATGCGCATCACTAATACATGTATACACATTACTACTGATCGTTGTCCAGTTTCTAGAGAGTAAGAAGAATAGAACAATTTAAAGGAGTGTGAGTAGCGTTACAGGACACCCATCCTTTAATGAGTTAATAGATCAATCTTTGACTCAGTTTTAAGCACTTTTGTGACCAAAATACCAAAAATAGAGGTACAAATAAATAAAATTAATAGACTAACAATTAATTAATCAAGAATTTTTGTTCTATTCTTAACAACACCGTTTAGGAAGCTGATGGTGGAGAGTTAGCAGAGCATAAGATGTGTAGATGTGTTTAATGTGTTTCTACCTTTTAATCATCTACACTGTTACATAAATGTAGAAGAGAATTGGTATAATTATATACCAGCCTTTGAAAAACACTTTTAAAAATGTTATCACAGCCGAATTGTTTATTTTGAATTTGTAAATGCTACTGAATTTATTAAGAATTGTGCAATATGTGTAGAATGTTAATATAATTTAAATAATTATGATACCAATTTGATTCCATTCATAAATTTGTATTAGAGGTTTTATAATAAATTAAGATACAAATCCTGAAACTTTCTTTTTTTCCCCCCTTCAAAACAATAACTCTATCCAAACAACAGGGAGGATAAAAGGAGCAGGAGACAAACAAACAAACAAACAAACAAAACAAACCCATAAAGGAGCACCAGAAGTAGAAACAAAAAATGTATCCCATATGCCTCACATAATAAAGCAATTAGATAAAACAATAATTTCAACTTTGGATTTTTTTCTTTGAAAAACTAATACTTTATAAATAGCTTATAGTGTTATTTTTGAATATAACAAAGAGGGATGTCATATTATTACATTTACATTTATGAGTAAAACCCTAAGTATTTGTAAATATTACATTTATTATAAAACATTTATCCTGTCAGTCCTGAAATGGCTGCTGCACGCCGTCCCTGCAGTACACCTTCTGCTCGGTAGGTGGCGGTGAAGCACCACACAGGCCGCGCGTTACAACCCCTCCGTAACACAGCACAGGAGGAGAAGAAGCAGAAGCAGAAGCAGCGTCACAAGCGCGTTACGCGCGTTGCATTGTGGGACGGTGAGCGGGTTAAAGATGGCGGCGCGCGTCCTCTCCTGGTGTGTCCGGTCACTGAGCCGCGGCGCGGCCCCGGTTATCCGCTGTGAAGCCTCCGCTCTGTCTCTCCGCCGCGCGCGGGACTTCTCTCAGCTCGTAGCGGGACACAAACCGGTGCTCGCGCAGGTCAGTGTGAGGGAGAGAGTGTGTGTGTGTGTGTGTGTGTGACCTCCGCGCGCGAGCTCTCTATAAATAACAGACCATCCTGTGGAAACAGACTTTTATACCTCTGATCAGTGTTTAAATCACACACACACACACACACTCCTGTCACGGGTCTCATCTCTAATCCACGCGCGTTCTCTCGTGCAGTCTTGCATCCACAAGGGTGAGTCAAAAATTATCCGCACTCTGGTGTTTGGACTGATTTCAGCAAGGACAAGTCCATCATTCGTGACAGGATCTGTCCACAGGCCTTCGTGTCCACTCATTAAACGTGAGATTTATTCTGAGCTGTGAGACACGAATGCACCGCTGTCTTCATGTCTTCAGCAGAAATGGATCTTCGTCCTCGTAGGACTGGAGACAGGTGAAGGTCTGATGGAGTGAGGACGCTTTGACACCTCAGCGCGTCCACAGTGTGGGCAGAAGTGTGTGGGATCACGGCGCCCTCGGATGGCGCCCCTCTGGGTTTAATCCTAAATAATTTTTCACTTTTTCTTCAGCTCATCATTAAGCGTCTCACTGTAACGAGCTCTGTCGACAGTTAAACCTTCCACTTGGCGTTCCAATACTTCTGGCCCTTGGGAATCCCAGAAAAACGTATCATTGATGAATTGTCCATCTGATGGTGGACTTTTGACCTTTTCCTCTGTCTGTGATTGAGCATGTGTCCGTTCCACACTCCACCATTTACTCTCAGACTCATAGTGATGAATCCGTGTCTCGTCACCAGTAATCGCTCTCTTTCGTTTCCTCGGAGTATCTCTGCAAATACTGTGTGCAGGGATCCAACACTTCTGTTTGTCAGCACCAGGTTCCCCCTCAGACCACAAAAACTAATCAGAATCGCTTCACACTGCTGCGGCGTCCATCTTTGGTCGCTTCTCAGTTCACACACACACCTGCACAGAAGTGACCGGGGGGGACAGGAGCCTCGAGCAGAAAGCGCTGATAAGATTCAAGAGTGCGGATAATTTTTGACTCGTGTGTGTGTGTGTGTGTGTGTGTGTGCGTGTGTCAGTCACACATTTTAAAATATTGCATTTTTTTTTTTTACGTTTCAGAAAGTTGTTTAATTCCTATAGGTTAGTTTGCACATCAGTCTTTTGTTTGTTTTTTTAAACCAGGATTACAGCTTTGACACTGGAGACTCCTTCTGTAATCATTAAATAAACACGATTTTCCCGGATATTACCTGAATATCATAAGTTTTGTTAACAGGCACAGAATTTGTTACTGCACCATAATTGGCATTAGACCTGAGTGAAATCTAATGTCTCTTTCAGATTAAATCTAGTGTGTGTGTGTGTGTGTGTGTGTGTGTGTGTGTGTGAGATATTTGTTTAACCCCCTGAGAGGATTCGGTTCAGCGGTTTGTTAAACTCAGAGTCTCTGTTATTGTGTTTTCTACAGAATCTAAATCGCCTCATGTTAGTGTCACATTTAATGTTTTGTCCTCGCGTCCGTCTCGTCCCTCAGGTTAGCGGCGGGAACCAGCAGTGGCGGCACTACGGCGACCTTCCACCTCTGACCCTGGACTCTATTAAAGACCGCGTGCTGTACGTCCTCAAACTGTACGACAAGATCAACCCAGAGCAGGTACGCACTCAGGAGATATGTGGGCATGACTTACCATGTGGTGCATAAGTATTTGCCACCCATTAGGAGTTTTGATTGTGTATGTAGCTTGTCTTTGGAGAACCCTACATAAAGCTGTGGAGCAACATCGCCACCTGCTGGCCCATTGCACTAGCTGTTTTTCTCTTTTCCTTTTTTTTTTTTTTTGCCTAACCATGTCATGTCTCTCTCTATCAGCTTCAGGTCACGTCTCACTTCATGAAGGACCTGGGCTTGGACAGTCTCGACCAGGTGGAGATCATCATGGCCATGGAGGACGAATTCGGTGCGTACTCGTGATTGTTCTGGATTCTGATTGGTCCCGAAGGTGTTAATGATTTTTCTGAATAGCAGAAACTTTTTTTTTTTTTTATCCGATTTTTGCGGTTTTAAGAGACACCTCCCTCGGTCTGTCTGCAGGGTTCGAGATTCCAGACGCTGAGGCGGAGAAGCTGATGACTCCTGATGAGATCGTCCAGTACATCGCAGATAAGAAGGATGTGTACGAATGAGCGCTTCTCGTTCACTGTGAGTTTAAACTCCAGCACGAGTCACACTGTGAACCCAGAGTACTTCAGAATTCTTCTGATTGTGTGACGGGTTTCACTTTGACTTCATGCCTCATGTTGTTTCTTTTTCCAGGTACAGTGATGTGTGTGGAGAGACACCAAGGACGACGAAGGTGTTGGTGTAGCGTGTGTGTATATTGTGTTCAGCTGTGAAATTAAAGCTCTTTGTGATCCTGGACTTTATTTTAGAGCTGATTCGGGATCAGCAGGATCTCCTGTTCCTACTGCAGGACGTTATTAAAGTATAAACTCAAGCAGAATAAAATCACTGATTTAGATTCTGTAGCATTCCTCGCATTGATTTAATGATGTCTTCAGTCCACCGTGAAGAGTTTAATAAAGAGAAATATCATTCAATTTAAAGAAAAATCTGGTTGTGTGTCTGGAAGTGACTCGAGATAAAGATTTATACAGAATGAGTGTCAAGTCTTTACCTGATTTCAGTGATGTTTAACACAGAACCTGTCAAGCTTCAAACGTGCAGTTTGTTTACAATTGTATATAACATTTGTACTAATCAGTTTCCATGAAGCCATAATGTTCCTAATTAGAATAGTCTTTAAGGTTTAGAATTGTACGTGATCAGAGAGGCTTCATGCTCAGTCTGTATTGTATTTGTATGTGTAGTCACACACACTTTAAACACACTCCTCAGCTTATGATCACAACGGCATTATTAATATTTTAGATCTCTTTAAATGTACAAGACAATATTCACGGGTGTTCCCGAGTCAAAAATAAACCCTCATTCTCTCCGTCCCTCCTCCATTTTCATGCTTTTGCTTTATAGAAAAGTCATTTTGAAAAAGTCAAAATGTGTAATTAAATAACTCGTCTCGGGTTCTGAACTTGACCTGGAAGGCCGGTCCATCAACAGGAGGCGCAGAAATATATATAAAATATATAAGACATAAACCTGTATGATGTAGTAGGTTGATGGTGAAAATAAAGATTGGGCTTTAGCACAGGTCGAGTGTAAAGCCGGTGAAGAAGCTGTGATTAAAGGAAGCCACACGTTTCCTCTTATGCGTGTGAGGAGTCAACGTGTGTAACCTTTCCTTCGGAAGTGCCATAAAACACACTCCCTCCCTCTGTGCGTGGGGCTTCAGGCGCTTCTGTGTGTGTGTGTGGATAGAGGCCAAACTCAACCATTAAATGTTTTTGTTTCTATATAAATGAAAGAAAGCCTTTAACCTTTTAGCTATTTATACAAACTCTTTTCCTGTCAAACCCAAGTACCAATGCTAGTAAAAGTATAAATTGAAAAGCATGATGTGGAGATAAAGCATGTGTGTGTGAAGAGTGATTAAAATTGCACATGAAAATGTATGGTAGTGTAACAGTGACAAAATTCCTCAAATATTCAATTCCTTCAATTTTATTTGTATAGCACCTTTAACAACCGTTATTGTCGCAAAGCAGTCGAAGACACAATCAAAGAGAACGATGGAAGTGTGTGTGAGATGTGAGTGTGTGTGAATCAGGATGATCAGATGGTCCCTGATGAACGAGCCGAGGGAAAAACTCCCTGAGATGGTGAAGGAAGAAACCTTGAGAGGAACCAGACTCAACAGGGAACCCATCCTCATCTGGGTGATAACGGAGAGCAGGGATTTGATCTGCACTCATACTGTGTGTCAGGAGGCTGCAAGTTCAGTAGAACAGGAGACGTGTTTAAGTTCATATGGAGTCCAGCTGGTTATTGGAGACTCAGGTAGACTGTAGGAAACTCCAGTCCTGAACTATCGAGAGACTGCAGTCACGAGTCCTCAGAGGACAGCTGTCTGTATCAGCCGAGGACAGGAGCGTCTTCATGGTGAAGTGTGAAGTGTTCAGTCACATCAAGTCAATAAAAATTACAACAATAAGGCAGTTTAAATTTTCTGTACTGCATTTTATTGTACTTGTATTGCGTCACGCGTGGAAAAAAGGGCTAAAATAGATGAACGAATAGTGTGTAAAAATCACACGAGGAAAAATCAATCATGTAAAAAGCGACATGAAATATATATATATATACACACAAAACTTTTCGTAAAAAGATCAAATTGAACAGTAATTTGCGGATAAAGATCACGTGAGCATACATGCGTGTAAAATGATACATGAACACCAACAAACTGTGAACATTATGAGTTACAATTAACGGAATGGAGCGATGGGTCACGATGAGCACGTGGAAAAAACAAAAATCTCATTACATCATTACAAGCTGATGCGATTAATCGTGTGAGAATAAATAAAAATGTTATTTAAAAAAAAGACACTAACGTAAAACGTAAAAACACTGTCTGTGTGTGTGTGTGTGTGTGAGAGAGAGAGACGGCTGGAGGTGAAGAACATCTTTATGAGGCGGTAAACCCGTTTCCGGTGTCTCTGAGAGCGCGCGCCCTGCGGCCACGCGATTAGCGTAATTACAATCAGATGGCGGCGCGCGGGTCCGAGGCTCGTCGGGGCGCGCGCGCGCTCGCACACACACACACACACACACACAGACACGCGCACACGGGTCTCGCGCGTCTTTCCCTTCGACCACAGGGTGTAGTGTGGCGCGCGCGGTCTGCGCGTGTATGTGTGAGGCGTTTCTGTCAGAAGTGAGAGACTGAGGCGAGTTCAGTCAACTTTTTATAAAAAAAAAAAAAAAAAATCACAATTCTTAACGAAATGATTAAATGAAATAAAAGTGTGTGAGGAATGTGTGCGTTAAGCGCGTTAAGACGACGCGCGAGCTGAAGACGTTGATGAGACTGTGCGGGCGCGCGCTCTGATGTTTCCTGTCACAAAATGCGACTTTTCCACTTTTCTCTACTGTTTACTTTAATAACAGGTAAGATGGTTAATTCTTCATCTACTCACCGATATCTACAACTAACTCTGTTCACTATAAGCCCGTGTTTTATTACTCTAGTCCTCCGCAGTAACACCGAGCCTCTGACGGAGCGGTTAAATAATAATCAGTTAATACTCGATTAATCACCTCAGTTTATTCACTCATTTATACTGAACATGTGTGGAAATAGTTACAAGGTTAAAGCTAAAAATAATCTGACGAGTTTTAATGTAATCAGTGATGATATTATTTCAGGTTTAAGCCCACGTACATGTCTGTCTGTAACCCATTAAAATAAATAAATAAATAAAACAAATCCACAAAATGATGTTAGTTTGTCACAGTTTCCACTGGATTGGTGGCTAAATATTAGGGGAAAAATGTACCTAGTTCACCGCAAGATTTTGAATCTACTGTCATTTCATCTTATTAAAGGTCAATGGGAAAGAGGGAAAGAGAGGAGACTGAGAAGTTCATGTTTACGCCTTGTTTACGTTTAAGTTGTCATCTTGTAATGGTCATCACACTCCCTGTTCGCTAATCACAGATGAGAAATGGAAAAAGTCGATGAGATAAAGATGAAGTTTTGTCTTAAAACGACTCCGGCGTGTTAAAATTCACTTCTACCACTTCAGCGCTGTTATTTCAGCCAAAGTGAAAATATGAACTAATCCCAGTCAAAACATTCACTTTATCTTTTCTCATTAATATCTATTGGTGCAGGTGTTTGTTTACATTGAGACATTAGTAGATGATTTTACAGTAGATTATTAAATCCCACACATAACTGTTCATAACATCACTTTTACTCAACATTTAGATTCACTGATGGTGCAGATTAAACTTCAGACTGAGATCTAAGTGCTGCAGGAGATTCAGTCAATTATAGACAGTTTTTTTGTGATGCTGCAACAATCAGTTTTGTTAGTTAATTAGATTTACTCATTACTCAAACATCACAGGACACTTCTTGTTTAATTCCTCCGAGTTACAGTTTATTTACTTATTCATAAACAATTCATCCTCATAGTTTTTGTTGTTGTTGTTAAAACTGCTTTCATTTACTTCATATCAGCCAATAATGCAAAAAAGCTGCAAATGTTAACATTCTACATTAGTTTCGGCATCACTGGCACTGGAGACTCCGTCCATACCATCAACAAGTTTTTCTTTATTAGTTGAGTTTGTAGCTTCAGATTACACATAATGGAAATGTTAATTCAGCCAAACTGAAAATATACACAATAGCACAAAATAACACAATCGTGTATTAGAATGAGTAAGGAAATTGTTGCTTTTAGCAAAATATAGAAACAGTTAATATTTAAGACATTAAAGGTTATTCGACATGTGAAAACAAATGTTAAATTTTCTTTAGGTGTTAAAGTTTTAGATGTAATCCAACAGGAAAGTTTTAATTAGTCAATCTAAAGCTCAGCAACTTAATGTTAAATAGCGATGGACATTAAAGGGTTAATTAGCATTTATTTAGTTATTATCTGACGTGAAACTTTTTCACAGGAAGTGTAGTTATAATGAAAGAAATAAAGTGATGTCTGATAGAGTATGTAATGTTTTAATATATTTTAATTGTAATAAAAAATGGTGATGATTTGTTTATTTGTTAAAATGCCATGCAATAAACAAACAAACAAAAAACATTAAGATGCTGAGAGCTGCATGTCTCCATCAGAACTACAGCGTAATGATATTTATAAGATATACATAGATCTTTTGGGGGGTCTGTTCTGTACTCCAAATGAGCAGTGACCTAATGAGTACCGATCAGAACCAGAACCACGTGGTTTGTACATGGATGGTTTACCCATGTCAGGAACAAACCGCTTGGATTAAAATAGTTAGTCAAGACAGGGATCCATAGGTGAGAGTAAACTTTGTGAATAGCACTGATGACTCAATTGTTAAATTAAATGAAAGTAAAAATAAACTAGTTAAATCTTAAATTATGAGAATTTGCAGAGGAAAAATGGTTTCCATTAAAGTGGGAAATTCTGTTTTAGAGGAAACCGTCTCCTGCCTCGACTCTTGAAAGTATTTCCTGGAAATGTTGAGCAGTTCCTTCAGAGATGAAATTCTTTGCCCTTGAAACCTTCAAAAAAAAAATTCTGCGTGTGTGTGTTGTTATTGTTTCCCAGGGTTTAACTCATCAGAGGAGGATCCTGATTCATCTCAAACTCCATACACAGGCACTGACCGCGACCTCGGTTCTGTCTCTCAGGGCGGTTCCACCGGCGCGACCCGCCTCCCGGACATTTTTTTGCTCGGGAGTGAGAGTGTACCTCAGGGCGGAGCGCACTCCGGCTCGGGCGATAAGACCAGACTGCGTGTTGTTCCACAGGAAATCGGACACAATGGACAGGAAAAAGCTGTAAGTGTGATCTTTGACCCGGTTCACACCGCCGCTACACACTCGCTCACTGACACCAGGCTCTCGTTTACAGAAAAAGAGCACGGTTCAAGTATCGTCGGTGCCGGAACACCACACCGAGGACTTTCTTCACACATGCTGAGTGCGGCGATAAATGTGAACACGCTTCTGCATACTACAGAAGTACACTCGGGTAATACACACAAGGACTTTGCTCGCACTCAGGAATCCAAAAGTGGTGACATCACCGTGATGTCATCAGCACCTACAGCCAGTCCACCTTATTTAACTACCCCTGGAAGCAGTGCTTCAGTCACAGAATCCCAGACATTAGAATCGCCCAGATTTCACATGAGTGATGTGTCTGTGATGTCATCGTCGTACGGAGCCAGTGAGGATACGAGTACGACGCATAATTCAAGGACTACTCTCTTCTCTAATCACACGAACCCAGATTTGTCCGTTACTGGTGGATCTGATACTCTCGTTGTCCCGGTGTCTGATCTCACAGTGTCCGAGTTCGGCGACATGACGTCTGTACGTGAGGGCGCACCGAGCACGTCGGCGTACACCGAGGAAACCGAGTCGATCCGAACGCATCGCCTTCCCAGGTCGACTCTTCCCGACGGAAACGTTTCTAATCATACGTACTCATCTCTTTTTGATGATCCATCGAGCACTGAGTCTCCTACAGCCTCGGGGTCGCATCCTCACATCGATACGTCTGCGCTCACGGATGGGCACGTGGACGCTCCAGAAAACATAACAACCACGGACAGGATGAGGACGGAGGATTCCTCATACACTCTGTCTTACACCAGGGACACGACATCACCCGACTCGACTAGGACACATGCTTCAGACACCGAACACACCACTCTGGAGCGCACGAGTGACGCCGACACACAGCACACGTCTTCTGGAATTGGTCCTACACGATCATATTTGAGTTTTGTAACATGGATGAGACAGGGCTTCACCTGGACGCCGACCTCATACCCAGGTGAGGGAGCGGGCTCCGACAATCCTCACACCATCACGACACGTGGAAATGATCTCACAGCGACGGTCCACGGAGGTCACGCTCCATACGACACCACGGAAGCACAACCCAGTACTGACGTCTCCACGCACATCCTTAACGAGAATGAGAATGAGAACGCCGCCACTGCCACGAGTTCTCCGTCTCATCACGCTGATCCTAGAACAGCAACGGTCACGCAACACGCCGCATCAACGTCCAGGGAGCATCCTGAGGCACCAACGAGTCCGAACGCTGCTGTCACGCCACCGTCACGTCTCACATCTCCATATGCCATGATTAACTCCAGCACCATTCACACCAGTCAGACCAGTCACCCTGTAACCACGACACACACCTCAAGCCATCTCACTACGCTCGGAAAGATGGCCATCGTCCCGGGGCCTGACACGACGACGCAGCAAGCACACACAGACGCCCGCTCACATCCTGGGACACACACACCCGTGATCGCTCCGACGTCTTCACACACCTCAGGAACTCACAAAGACTGGTCACAGAAGGGGCGGGTCTTCATCACAGAGGACCGACCGGCCATCATCGGCGGTACGTATTCGCCCTGACGCGGCACTCGTGATGGCAGTTCAGTAAACCAGTTCAGGCTGTGCAGCTGTAGGACAACAATCCAAATAATTTTATAATCAGAGGTTTTATTCCTCTTACACCACAGTAGATTTATTATTCATCTCCACATTTCTTGTTCTTTTCTTAAAAACAATATTTTTATCACATGATGATTTAAAAATGTCAGATTTGATGTTCTAGAAGACGATTAGATGAAATGGATTGTTTTGTGTTTTAGCGGAGACGTTCCAGGTGCTGTTGCAGGTGGTACTGGAGGAGAACCTGCCCCCGAATGCAAGGCTGGATGAGGTACTGGTGGAGTTCTGCTCCGATTCCTGTAGTACACCGAGTACTTTTAACGGCTGCTCCTAAAGAAAAGGGGCGTGGCTTACTAATAACGGCGTTTACTCTTACTATTACTCCTGGCTTTTTACTCCTGGGATTAGCGCCTATGCTATGCTGAGAGTGACTCTGAGAGCACATTTTTACTCAACGCTTAACTTAAGAAAAACAAAAATCTTAAATACAATTCTATAAATATTCTTTATATTAATCAGAATAATATTTATAATAATAACAAAAGAAATTTAAACATGCGGATTTAGAAACGCCTTGGAAATGTTAGAGAGATTATATCAATGATGTTGAAATGACAAAATGTACAGACTAAGACTAATTTTACTTATATTCAGCATAATATTTTTGTTTTTTCATATGTGAAAATATTGACATGAATGTGTATTGTTAATCTTGTGTGCTCAGGTGGAGCATTTTTTACGGAACGTAGCAGGATACCAGAGACAGGACGTGACCTGGCACAGGTACGGCGCTCACGGTGCAGTGTCCAGGTTTAACTCTCCTGTTTATTGTTTAAAATACAACTTTTACTCATCAGAATTTGAATTCAAAGATATCTGTAATTTCAATTTATCTAGTGATTGTAATTAAATACTTTTAAAAGTAAGAGCTATAGTTCCACTAATCAACATTCAGTCATTTTTCTCTTATAGGATCACGTTTCTGTTAAAATATTTTTTTGTATATCTGAAATAAAGAAAGCGAACATTTTATATTTATGATGTATGTTTATATCAGATTCATGCTCCAACTCCATCGTGAACTGTACAGAGATCATCATCAGCTGATTTTCTATGTCCATGATAATTAAAAAACTCTTCGTTTATTTTCATGTCGACGCTCAGCGTTGCAGTCCTGCAGTCTGTCGTCACGTTCAGGACGGCGGGGGCGGTCTCCTGGCTTGGAAGGGCGGAGTCTCTTCTAAAAAAGGCGGGCCTGAGGCCTCTTCCAAAACAGGGGGTTTTTGTGAGTGGCATCCGGGTGAAAAACATCACAGTGGGAGGTCAGAATAACACACACACACACACACACACACACACACACACACACACACACACACACACACACACACACACACACACATATTATTCAAGTCCAGAGAGGCATGTATTGTACAGTCCAGGACAATCCAGATGTTCCTGCCCCAAAAACCCATCATTTATTGGCTCTATGATGCTGATTTATATTTATAAATTCTGTCGTCCAGTTTGTCTTATTCTTTCTGTGTGTGCGTGCGTGTGTGTGGTGTGTGTGTGTGTTTCAGGTCTACACAGCGATGTGTGTTCTTGGTTGTTTTCATGTCCGTCCAACTTCTTCTGCATCTCTTCTGAGGGGAACATCAGCTGCAGGTCCATGTGCCACTCTGAGTACTGTAAGAACCACGGCATCTGCGTCCATCGGACCGGACAGAACCCGCTCTGCCAGTGAGTTCTGTGCAAAAATGGTGAAAAATTGAGTTGTTTATGACAACTTGAACCAGCAAGGGGTGCCGTAAGGGTGCAGGGTTTAACATGTCTGGAGAGGTTTTGTTCCAAGTCTAATTTTTACATGCATTAATTTTTTTATGCATTTTCTGTATTTATGGCGCCCCCTTGTGGTACAGAGGCTGTAACTGATTGACATTACTCCACATCACTCACGGTCTTATCACATGGTTTGTGTGTTTGTGTGCACGCTATAGGTGTCCTGTGGGTGAGGATTTCTGGTTCATGGGGCAGCGCTGTGACCTCCGTATGACCCGACAGCGACTGGCCGGGGTGTGTTTCGGTGTTTTGGTCGCCATAGCGGCGCTGATGGCGCTCCTGGCTTATCTAGCCGTGCTGCGCTTTAAGAGAATGCTTATTCAGGCCAAGGCAGAGCAGACACAGAGCAGGTAACACACACACACACACACACACACACGAGGTGTTATTCTGGTCGTGCTGTTGTTATTGGAAAGTGTGAGCAGGAAATCGTTGGCCCGTCAAAACACACCAGCAGGGATGAGTGGGAGTGTCATAAACACACAGAGCTTAAAAAGTGAATTTGTGTGTGTGTGTGTGTGTGTGTGTAAGTTACCGCAGGTTTAACCACTTTGACGAGCTCTCAGCCCGGTTCTGGAGGCGGTCTTGGCCCGGATCGACGGACTCGCTGGATAACACCGCCTTCAGCCACTCTGACGAGTTACTGCACATGAGGGCGCTGGACCGCCCCTGCTGTTACCATGACGACACGCTCTCCATCGCCTCCACCTACCCGGACAGTGTTACACACCTCAACACGGTGTATCCTCACGGGTGGGAGTTTCATTTATACACAACACCGTTACAGGTCTTTATTGAAGAGTGTATTGAATATTTCCTGAACAGGTCATGTTATTACCCAGCTCTGCCAGATTTCAGCTGCATTTCCATCTCGGCCCTTCTCAAAACATAAAAGACAAACTCAAAAAACATAAAATATTTGGATGAACTTTTCTTTCTCAGCCTTCCTAAGAAGAGTGAAAGCGTGGTGATAGTGTGGTGACTTTTTACACTCCAGGATTCCTTCTTTGTTTCTGCAATTTTATCCAATTTAAAAATGATTTTAAACTAAATTTCAGCAGCTTTTCTTATATGACTGGGAGGTCAGAGGTTCAAGCCCCAGAATCGACCAGTTTGGGGGAAATACTACCACCTTGGCAACCCTGTAGTTAACCGTCTGGTCTTCTGCTCCTCCTCCTGCACTGAAGTGCCCCAGTGGAGCATTATTTATTATTGCTTGTTTGTTACAGTTCCTCTGTTAGACAATAATAATAATAATAATAATAGTAGTAGTAGTAGTATAATACTAGTAGTCTGTAGGAACATAATAATAATAGTCAATAAACGCTGTGTCATTGTATATTTTTGTCTTGTGTTGTGTTGCATTAGCTCTCAGTATCACTGGGACATGAGCACGTGCAGCCTGGCGGACGGCGTGGTCGACTCGGGGAAGGCCAGCGACCTGTCTGTGTGCAGCTGGCCCATCGAACCCATCCAGTGGACGCCTTTTCCTTTATTACAGCAGCTCAGAAACTCAAACACGGTAAAACACACACACACACACACACACACACACACACACACACACACACACACACACACACACACACACACACAGGTATGGTTATTTGGTTATGTGGTGTGATGAGGTGTGTTGTCCCGCTCGTCTCAGGTGAAACCCGCTCGTCCCCGCTCGTACTGCGAGGGCATGGAGCTGGTGGGGCTGGAGAAGAGCCGCACGGCGTAGAGAGAGAGAGCGGCGCAGGTCACGACACACACTCGGCACTCAGGACACAGGGGCGGTGTTTACTTGAACATTGTGTGTAACGCATCACGGCTTATATACTGTGGGGGGCGCTCTTTCTTTATGAAAGATTACTGTGGTGTTCATTGAATTTATTTGAATTAAACATTACTCTTTATGAACGTGTGTGTAGACGTGTCTATTTGTGTGTGTGTGTAGACGTGTTTGTGCAGACATGAGTGTGTAGATGTGTATATACTTTGTTTGTATGTGTGGATGTGTGTAGACACATCCACACATACAAACAAAGTATATACACATCTACACACCCCCCCCCCTCCCCCCAGACACACACAGAACCCAGATCAGTTTACTCCAGACTGAAGCAGTACACGAGTGAATGATTACAGAGTCATTTACATTCAGTCTGTTCTGTTAGTCGTTTATTAACATATTAATTTATTATTTACTTAAAACCATTAATTACAAAAATTAACTAGAATCAGTAAAGTTATTTTAGGGGCGTGAGAGGAAGAAACGCCTTTTACTTATCACTTTCACTACAAGGTTTCTGCTGATCCTTCTTTTATTTTTTACTTTAAGTTCTTTCTTTCTGTAAAATGTTTTCAATTTGTTTTTCTGTTCATATTCATAACTTTTTCCTTTATTTATTTATTTACTTATTTATTTTATTGATTTTAAACTCTGACATTCTCTTTGCTTTCTTTAAAAAAAAAAATTAATTTCTTGCACTTAAATTTTTTTTACTATATAAAAAGTTTAGCTTTTATTTAATTTTTGAAATAATTAATATTTTGATTATGATAATTTTTATTATAATAAAATATTATAATATAATATACAATTTTTATTTTAATTGATAGTGTCCCCAGTAGACCTGAAAAAGTCCTTGCCTAGGTTCACATTTTCAAATTGTTAAAAAAAAAAAAAAAACCTGATTAAAATATATGAAAAAAAATCATGGCTGTTAAAAATTAATTAATCACATTTTAAATTCAAATTTTTAATTTGCTGAGTTTCTAGAAGTAAAAAAAAAAAAGAAAAGTCAGGCAATCTTGTGGTTAAGACTGAAACTCCAAGTACGCCTGTACGACTTCCTGTTTGTTCTGTATACCTGTTCCACCTCTCAGGTTCTCATAAGTTTTGAAATCAATTCTGGTGTGGTCACAACCGTAACATGTCAACACCATATAACATAAATTATATTAAATTTGGGGTCATTTTTAGTCAAATGGATGAATTTAAAGCATATAAAAGATGTGTATAGCAAACTATGCAAAACCAAACTGAATTTTTTCAACACCGTCAGAAAATTCATGTGATGGTGGTGACTTACTGTGTGACACTGTTGACTTGTACATCCAGAGAAGGTTTTATTTCACTACTTAAAATACTTTTCCTCAGCAAAACATTAGTTATTGTAAATTTTATGTTAATAATAATTTATTGTTTTGTTTAAAGCATTATTCATTGCTTTAAAAGGACACACACACACACACACACACACACACACACACACACACACACACACACTCACTCATTAACACACTATTGGCAATTTGGGAACGCTGTGTAGAAATGCTGCATAAATGTTTACGGTAAAATGTAATAATTTTGTATCTTTAAAATCTTTGATATCTCTTCTCTTGTAACCTACTAGAGGATTATCCGCACCTGTACATGAGGATTACCTGCAGCTCCGCCCTCGTGCAGATTTTGACACCTGTGTTTATTAATTGGATTACTACTTTACTGTGTTTAGGTAAAACGCAAGGATAGATTTTTTATAGTACCTTAGAGGAAGATAGTTTTATATCCTAATTAAATGCTGGTAAAAGGTTTAAATTACATTAGAAATGCGTATAATTATATGACAGTTATTTAAAAAATACTTTACTATGTTTTCAAGAAAATAAATATAATTAAAATACATTGTTTAATGTCTGATGTTAATCACATAAATCCTGTAATTTCTGTCAGTTGAAGAAAAATGTTACAACTGGGGTATTTTCCCAAAATGGTTTTTAAAAATCTACATTATTTATAAAGACTATATAGTTGTTGAACAGTGAGGTGTGTGAGGTATTAAACCCTGCTTTAACAACCCTGTCCCAGTTCTCAAGAATGGCTTGAACATTTTCCTTCTTTTTTCTTTCCTTTGTTTAAAATGTTATTTGTTCTTTCTTTTCTTGCTCTTTCACTAAAAACATTCTGTAATTGTTTTCATTAAACTGTTTTGCTTCAGTTTATTTGTTTATTTTAATGTAAATTATTTGGTCATCTCTCTTTTCTTCTTTTAGTGTCTTTCTTTAGTTTTTCATTCCTCTTAATCATTTTTCTTTTTTTCCTCAATACATTTTATTAGCTTTAAAATAAAAGAATTGCTTTCTTTAGAAATTCCCTTTATTATACATTTTCTTTATTATCTTTTTTTTCTTTTTCTGTAAAACTTTTGTCCCCCTCTCTTTTAAACACACTTCTTTTCCTTTGTGCTGATGATGATGATGATGATGATATTTCGTTCCCTCTGTCCTCACACTGAAACACATGCGAACACCCTGATAGTGTGTGTGAACTGCACTGAGCCCAGGTGATGGTCTTTATACTGATTGTAGGAGACACACACTAGTGTGATTATTTTATTTTATTCCAGGTTTTGTACAGGAGTGAGGTTTAATTACAACAACAACAACAACAACAATAATAATAAAAATGTTTATTTATTTATTTGCTAATGAACTTCTATTTACAGTGAAACGCAGCGAGTGTGATGACGTCATGACGTCGCGTGGTGAGTGTGAGCGGTGTCACACCGGTGTGGTTCTCCGCGTGGCGGCGCTGTTGCCGCGCGGAGGCGGGAGCGCGCGGCGGTTCTGCTCGTGACGTAGCTCGCGGCTGTGCGCGTGGAAGGCGAGTCCGTTCTCCGCTTTCATGTGGTGAGCGAGCACGGGGGGCGTGGCCGGCGCGTAACGGAGCGAGCGGAGCGCCACCTCGCCGTCGCCGTTATCGGTGCCCGCGCGGCCGGGAGCAGCCGGGGAGCGCGGGAGCGACGGCGCGTGCACGTGCGCGTGCCCGCGGTAGCGCGAGCGAAAGCTGGAGGAGCGGCGGCGCTGCAGGGGCGCGCGCGCGCGGCGGAAGCTGCGCGTGCGGTGCGAGTCGATGAACAGGTGCACCGTGAGCGCGCCCACCGTCTCCGCCATGATGAACGAGAGCGCGCCGCAGTAGAAGCTCCAGCCGTACCAGTGACTCCGCTTAGACTCGCTCTGGTTCGGGTCTCCGGAGTTCGCCGAGATGTACACGATGATCCCGATGATGTTACTGAGACCTGCAGCGCGAGCGCGCGCGCGCACACACACACACACACACACACACACACACACACGTCATATTTAATCATGTACACTTTTTTAAAGTAATAAAGAAACAACGTTTAAAAATAAGGTTCACAAGAAAGAAAGAAAAACAAAAAGTAAAAACTAAAAGAACAGAAGTTCCAAGGAAAGAACGAAGGTTTACAGAAAGAAAACCAGGAGAAAGAACAACTGGATAAAGAAATGAGAGCCGAGGGTGTAGAACAGATCACCTCCTGGAGATCATCGAAACGGAGCGGCTAAACTGTGGAACTTGTGTGTCGTCAAACAGTTGCTATAGTTTTGCCATGTGTTTTTTTCTTTTTTTAATTTTTTAGTCGTTTTTAAATTTAAGATTCAAAGAACTTGATTAATCCCAGAAGGAAATCGCTTTTTCTTGGTTACAGTTTCTCACCGTTGTTTTAAAAGAGTAATAAAATGGTGTTGCTAGGCAGTTGCTATGGTGTTCCACGTGGTTGCTATGCTATTCCATTCAGTTGCTATGGTGTTTCAAAAATTTTTGCAGTTATGTTGCTAGGCAGTTGCTATGGTGTTCCACGTGGTTGCTATGGTATTCCATTCAGTTGCTATGGTGTTTCAAAATTTTTGCAGTTATGTTGCTAGGCAGTTGCTATGGTGTTCCACGTGGTTGCTATGCTATTCCATTCAGTTGCTATGGTGTTTCAAAATTTTTGCAGTTATGTTGCTAGGCAGTTGCTATGGTGTTCCATGAAGTTGCTATGGTGTTTCAAAATTTTTTGCAATTATGTTGCTAGGCAGTTGCTATGGTGTTCCACGTGGTTGCTATGCTATTCCATTCAGTTGCTATGGTGTTTCAAAATTTTTGCAGTTATGTTGCTAGGCAGTTGCTATGGTGTTCCAGGTGGATGCTTTGGTATTTCATGCAGTTGCTATGGTGTTCCACGTGGTTGCTATGGTATTCCATGAAGTTGCTATGGGGGTTTAATTTTTCTGCAATTATGTTGCTAGGCAGTTGCTATGGTGACGGGTTGCAATGATGTTGCTTGGCCATTGCTCAGGTGTTCCAGGTGGTTGCTGTGGTATATCTTGCAGTTGATAGCTGTAGTAAACTCCTTTTGTGTGATTTAATTTATTGCTTTAGACTTGAGTTATTGTTTACACTCATTGTAATGTTTGTCTGTCTGTCTGTCTAACGGAAGCCTACCAGCGGAGACGAAGAATATTCCTGCACTCAGGATGACGTTCTGGCGGTTCTTGTAAAACTCACTGGCAGCGACACACACTCCACCAACGAACAACAGTCCAACACTCATAATAGGGAAAAGACTCGAGGCACGTACTGCTCCTGAAACACACACACACACACACACACACACACACACAAACAAGTTGTTCTTATTGACCTTTTGAGAAATTTTCAACACTACAAAAAGCTTATGATATTTGCTGCAGTATATGCACTTTCTCAGTCTGTGTGTGTGTGTGTGTGTGTGTCTGTGTGTGTGTGTGTGTCTGTGTTCAAAGGGCTCACGGAGCAAGTATTCTGCTGCATCTTGTTCATATTCAGCATCTTCTGGGAAATGATCGATGTGTTTACAGACACCTGTGAACAGTCCTTAAACACACACACACACACACACACACACACACACACACACACACACACACACACACACAAATAAAGCCATTTTGCACACAGTTGCTTTAAGTTGTACACAATCTTGAACAAAGTCAATGCGTGTGGGTATTAATCAAAATATTGGAACATAATTGGAATAATTGGAATTTAAAGTTTATTAAAAGCGTATGGGAATATTTTAGATGTAAATAAGAATAAATAATTGTAGGGGCATGTTATTCTAGGAAAATGATCAACACCTGGGTGGTGTGATGAAGTTAATCTTACTACGTGCTAGGGGCTTTAAGTATAATTCAATATAGAATTCCGTAGTTAAAATTGATTTATGTCAGTGAAAGTAACTCGCTCCTGTTCTCACTTCATGTGACTTTAATAAATGAAACATTTGTAATTGTTACTAAACTGCTGTATGCTCACACCTTCAGAGACACGCAGTTACAGGAAAATAACCAACTTTAGCGTGGGGACTTAATCCCCCCCCCCTCCGCCCTCCCACCGTTGGTTTACACTTCATTAACACCCCACCAAGTGTGTGATATAAAAGTAAAGTGTTGGTGTTCCGTACACGGCGACATCAGAGCTCTCAACTTCTCATAGGAAAGAAGATAGAAAGTCTGTTGGATTCGATGTTGAATTATTCTCAGAGACTTTACAGCCTCATCAGCGCTGAATGAAGCGAGCGCTGCCGTATCGACCGGACAGCCGGGACGCCTCATTACGCTTTCCATTAAAACCAGTGATGTAGGGCAGACTGGGAGAGCTGGTCGAACGCACACTTCCTGTTTTCCTCAGGGTGAAAAAAGTCATCAGAGGTTTGACCCAGAAGGGGAATTTTTACTACCAGGAAGTGTTTATAATATCTATTTTCATATTTTAGTTAAAACACCAGTTATGGTTTATTATAAAGGACACGTGGAGTGTGTTGGGGTTTAATAAAACTCACCTAGTGTTATGTTGTAGTGTTCTGAAAGCGTGGTGGTGGTAGCTTCATGTTAATAATAATAATAATAATAATAATAATAAGAGTGGGGAAGACAGCATCTAAATTTCTTGTTTTTCACTGTTAAAAGCGCCATACAAATAAAATGTAAAATTGACTTGAATATTAATAACAACTGCATTATGATTTGTGATCATGCGAGATAAATTCTTCGTTAAAACGTTTCTAACTACTGAGCATGAAATAATAATCACAATTTACTCATTTATCTTATTAGAATAATTCATAAACTTCAGGGCTGTTAATTAAAGTAGTTTATTACATTTTCTTCTGTCTTAAAGTGGAATTGTAGTGATAAATTAAAAACTCAAAGTCTAGTGCACTCAGTCGACTCAAGAAGCTGAAATCACAGGTCAGAAAATGAATAATAATTCATAATAATTCTTTTAAAATTGAAATATAGGTCACGTGTTCATGCTAAATAGTTTAACATAACAAATCCCGATGATTATCAATTTGTTTATATAAAATAAAAATATGTTTTAATGCACTAATACTGGTATGTCTGGACTTGATAAACGTCACATAACTGGCCGGAAACAGAAGTGATGAAGTTACATAATGTAAACATTAAGTGGAATATATTCAGATTTCTGAAAAAGCTGAGAAAGAATTGATTTTTATTAACCGAACAAGTTTAGTCAATCATCTTTTTTGATAAAATATTAATAATAAAAAAAAAAAAAAACAGCGGGACTGTTTAAGTGTATAAGGAGTTTGATATTCGACATCCTGAGTGAAACGTTCTTTTATCTTTACCTTCCATGCAGCACTGACGCCAGAGGCCCGAATGTGTGAGAACCTCTTCGTTCTTCTGGCTGGTCTCGTTCTCGCCCGTGTTCTCGGTGCGACACACGCCGGGAGCGTAAAGCCAGTAGTCCGTTCCTACCGCGATGGTCATGAGGCTGAACGCGGTGAACGCGCCGGCCGTAGTGATGAGCATCTGCGCTCCACGGTTGCACGGCCTTATCGTCCTTCCATCTCACCAATCTCCTAAACTCTTTTTAGATAACGATCCGGGAAAGCGCTTAAACCAATATCACATCGTCGTTCCTTTTTCAGGAACCGCGTTCCACTTCAAGAAGACCTGACATCGTCCTGCTATTTATTTAAACCACACCATAATAATAATCATCATCATCATCATCATCATCATCATGATTCACCGGGGCACCTCTGCTGCTGCTGCTGCTGCTGCTGCTGCGCACTCATACCATAATGTGCTGGAACAGTGAGTGTGTTCTCTACTCATGGAGCCACTGACCCCTTTGGGACAGATCGATATTGTGGATGAGAAGTCCTGTGTGGAGGCCAGTCAGGCGTCTGAACGGACATTTACATCAACAGTCTCACTGAGACGACACGAGGAAGAAACCGCGCGGGTAGTGCGGTATGAAATCGTTCCAGTGTACAGGTGTAGAAGAGTGTGTGTATAATGTGTGTAAGCAGCTGGGAGAGACTCGCGAGAGATACGTGTGTCGCCACACTGACACCAAAATGGATTTTTTTTTTTAATGCAGTATGTTTGCGCCATGAAATGTTGCAGTTCCTCTATAATCCTGCAGGTGGAGCACTGTGAACTAGTCACACACTGGCAGGCAGCACAGCGTCGAGTTTGTTTAGAAATTTATCACAACCTGAATCGTGGTCTTTGTATCGGCATAATGAGTGATAATCTCGCATCGGGCTCTCTGTGGCGATTCCCATGTCACATGATCAGCTGGACAAGCTGGTGGAGGAGGATTCGACCCCTGTGCTATGCACCATTAACTCTGTGAATGTAAGAAACCGGGGCCTTAAAATCGGAAGAATGCCAGTGCTGGAGAAAGCATGCGATATGACACGACGACCAATCACGACTCGCTCAGATCCGGAAAGCTGGCACAAGTTAGCTTAGCAAACCGAGCGCTGGTGCTAAAGTAGGCTCCTGTACGTCGAGTACAAACTCACGCAGAAGAACATGAACATGTAGTTTCCGCCTTCAGGGGGGTTTTGTTTGGGTTTGTTTATGTAACGTCGCAGTTAAAGCTGTAAAGATGAGGAATGAAACCTGCGCGCTTTTTTTCATTCAGCAGGACAGAGAATAGCACTTGATCTGTGAAAAGTGAAGGTTTTTTTAGCCTTAGATGTTTTATCTTTTATAGCGAGGTCACGTGAGGTCAAGTGACGGATACGATGGTGGAAAAGAAACTCATTCTGTAAAATTCATTACATTCAACTACTCAGACACACACGTTTGGAAATTTCAGCTTTATTTCATCCCATACACACACACTCTCTCTCTCACACACACACACACACACACACTCATACACACAACGAGTATCAGAGCATGCAAAATATTGAGTGTTGAATAAACCCTCGTCCAGTTTCTTTAATCTCTCATTCACGTGTTTATTATTCAATGCCTCATCGCTGACTTGCATAGTTAAATCCTTAATCTGGGGGAAGGTTAGTACCGGAAGCCCTTAAAAATGTTTTTTTTTCCCCCTTAAAAAAAACAACAACAACAACAATAACAACAATAACAACAACAACAAAACCATCCTGCATCGAATACATGCGTGTTGAAGGTGTGTGCATGCCGCACAGATAACGACAAAGAAGAAGAAAACCAAAATCCAACCTTATCGGAATTAAATGTCTACTCTTAAAATATATTTATATTTATTTTCCATCCAGTAACATCTGTTAGTAAAGGTTAGAGTTCACGAACATTCATTTCTCCGCAGTATAATACATCACCACCAGTCACATGACCACACGACGCTTGCTCATGGAAGACTAGGATCTCCACCGTACGCTTAGACCTACATACAGAAAGGAACAGCTAGAGGGACGACCGTACGTCAGGATCTTTAGGGATCGATGCTAGAACAACAGATCCGAGCACAATATTCACCGACACGAGAGTTAGACGAGCGAAAGCTCTACCCAGCATGCACATGGAGGACTGACGCGCCTTACTGCTTTTTGTTTTGTTTTGCTAAGTCCCCAAAAGGCCGCATACCAACACAAAGTTCATAAGTACTACTTTAAGCTCTCGACACGAGCATAAATACGAGGGCCGTTCGAGTCAAAGTGGGACAGTCTCCTGATACACTAATGCGCTATCCTAGAGCTTGGACACCATCAGTGAAGAAAGTTCTCTCGGGACGCCGGGGCTCGAATGTGCTTAAAGTTTTCTGTAGATGTCCATCGCTGCGGGGGGGGTCAACACCAGTCCCGGTTTGACTCGAACGCCCCTCGTATAACAAATTCAGTTAAAACGACGATTGTAGAATTTCATCAGTTATTGAACATAATCAGCTAATCAGACTCGCGTTATTGGTAGCTAGCTGCAGTCGAGCTTTAACTGTATTCTAAAACAATAATAATAACAATAATAATGTTATTTCAATAAGACCTGTGTTGAAAAATACAAAATGTTAGTTTTTTTTTAATTAAAACGCGCAGTTTAATTGTTTTAACCTTTAAATAGTAGCAAGGTACAAAAATACGCTCACACAGTGGCTGTGCATAAGTATTCACCCCTCTTGAACTTCCCTACACATGTGCAGTGTTACATTTGAGAACTGAAACGAACATTTTGAAGGGAATCAAAACACAACAGGTCGTAATACTGAAATGAAACCACAAGCGCAAAATCATTGTTAGTTATCATACAAAAAAAAAAAAAAAACTGAGAGAAAAACAAATTCGTCAGGGTTTGGGTGTAGAAATGATCACAAATTACACAAAACACTAACATACGGTGGACCAACGTGGAAACAGTCCAGGGGGGTGAATACTTCTGCAAGCCGTTGTAGCACTGTCAGCTATAAACATTAATGATCTTAACTTTAAACTTAACCTTAATGCAAGGTGTTGAACGCCGTCTGATTGACACTGTTACACTTTTAAACCATGGACGAGTTTTTATTGATCAACGCGAGCTGTAAATGCTAACGATCATGTGATTGAAATAAACATGGATGGTGATGTATTATTCATTACTAAGTCATTTTAATACGATATCGCGTGATTTGGGTGTAAATTGAAGGAGCAGAAGTCTGGAGTTCTGATCTGGTTGGTGTTTGGCCTCGTGGGAAATACAGGAAGCGGAAGGTTAATTCTCATGGAGATGACAAAACATTCTCATGGAGATTATGAACATTGTCGTTTTTAGATTATTCTTATCATCATGTTTTCCTCGACTCCACTTGGTCCAGAGTTTCTGAGATTCTTGCAGGCGACGGGAACGCGAGCAGACGTGCAGTAGATGCCGAGCTCCTCGTCCGGGGGGTGTTGGGAAGGTGGACGTTAATGCGGTGGTGACCTCAGGTTACACCTGAATGACAAACTCTGGATTGGTGTAGGAAAAGCCCTGGAACTCATTCTGGTCCAGGTTCATGATGAAGAGTTTATCGGTTGGAGTCAGCTCGACGGCCATCTTGGTGAACTCCTTGTCGAAGTTCGCGGTGTCGCGCCGATTTTTCTAGAAATTTTGAAAGAAACATTAAGAAGAAACAAAGTTCTATCAGCCAGAGTTCCAGAGCTGAGGAGGTGACGTGGCGGTTATCAAAAGGAATAAAACAAGCTGTATGGAGTCGCTATGAAGTGTCAAACAAATCCTCATCGTATCAACAACTACAGTACGTCTGTCGTCCTTACTGGAGCGTCCACAAGAAAACGCCATCCTAACAGTCTGACTCCGGAACCGTCCTCTGCTCTATTTTTATCATGGATACTGTTACGGCGCACTCAATACGCGACCTCCAGTGTATCATGTGGGAGGCCGTGCGCGAAAACAAGGACCTCCAGGTCACTTCAGCAGCTCTGAGATGTTAGCTCTAGATTTGGCTTCTTGTTTCACATCAGCATCGTTTTTGTTATTCAGAAACATCGTGTGTAAAACAGTCAAAGTCCAGGAGCGTGATGAAGAAACATTTAGAATATCAAACATACAGATTGAACACAAACAGACCGGTGTTACATTGTATCATGTGGAGTATGATGCAGTATTGTAAGTATCTTCCTATTTACAGATCTTCTTACACACTGAGATGTACAGTATGGTGTAGACCTGCTGTATATCTTGAGTTCGACCGATTCCAAGTTCAGTATAATTGGGATGTTCAAACAAACCCTAGCCTGTCTCTACATCGCTCATGGCCTGTAGACAAAAGATAACCTCAGGAGATGTTCTAGTGTGTGAGGTGGAGCTCCAGTATGGACCATGCAAACATCTTCTGGCCTTGTTCCGATTTCTCTTCAAATACGGGAAAAAGCAGCTGCAATACGCATTCATACTCACCGTAGTACATGGTACAGAAGCTGCTGTGGTGAACGTCACCCATGACCTCCTGGTGGCTGCTGATGCTGAACTCTTAACCATTCTTCCCCAGCTAGATTGGATTGCAGCCTTCGACACTACCGCACGCAGTATTTTATTAAACCCCATAGCTGTTGTTAGCATTCTCAGCCTTTTCCCGTCAGCTGTGGTGTTCTACAAGGCTCTGTCCTTGGGCCCCATCTGTTCCTCATCTGTCTTCTCCCTCTTGGTTACAAACTTTTGAAAATTCAGTAAACATTTCTATTGTTATGCAGATGAGGCACAACTTTATATCTCCATAAAACCTGACTCTGCTCTTCCACCCTCCTGTCTCACCAACTGCTTAAATGAAACAAACAAACATTTGGTTTTCCTGTAACTTTCTCAAAATTAACAGCAATAAGACGGAGGTCCTCCTCATAGGATCGAAATCCACTCTATCTGAGTCCAACAGTTTCTCACACTGCATTGATGATTCGTCAGTTTCTGCTCAAGTCAGAAACCTGGGGCTCATCTTTAATTCTCTGACCTTTAATTCTCTAACGTCTCTGACCTTCGAGTCCCATATAAACAATGTCTGTAGATCATGTTAACATTTCTTGTCCCAGCCCCGTTCCTCACCCCACACACTGCTGCCACACACACACACACACACACACACACACACACACACACACTGGTCACCTTCCGTATTGATTACCGTAATTCACTTCTAACTGCTCAACCACAAAATGTCCTCCATAAACTTCAACTTATCCAGAACTCTGCTGCAGTATCATAACCCGAATACCCATAATGCATCACATCACCCCCGTCTGTTCACTGACTCCCTATACAACACTTTATAGAGTTTAGAATTCTCCTCCTCACTTTTAAAGCGTCTAATAATCTCCCTCCTGCTTATCTATCAGAGCTTGTACAGTTCTCCTTTCGCTCTCTCCTCCTCGTTACACCTCTGCTCTCCTGACCACCTTCAGTTCTGCTCTGTGTCGCTCCTCGTTCCTCCAACCGCATTCACATCACGCCTTAAAACTCATTTATTCCGAAGTGCTTATGTCACATGACGTAAGGCTGACCTCAAATCTCTCTGTGACTTTAAGGTGCTAATTCTGATACGTGTTTTATCTAATATCATGTTAATCTTATTTATTTATTGCTTGTTTGAAATTTTGGACAGTGACTTTAGGTGACTAGAAATATAAATGAATTGTATTATTATTATTATTATTATTATTATAATGAGAGACGATGGTAGACATTTTTAAGGTGTTCCACAAGTATGTGCACTCGGCCCCCTCCTGTTTTTAAACTTTGATGGCGGTACAAAGACTAAAGACACATCATGCTCTTGTAATGCACAGAACAGCAGGAGCACCAAGACAGATGTTTACAGATTTCCGTTCCTACCTTAAGTCAGGGCCCAGAGGAGCACCCTTCTCCTGCCCCTCGGCCTGTTTCCAGATGTTCTTACAGGGCGTATTTCGCTCTCTCTCTCTCTCACACACACACACACACACACACTTGCATAGACATGATTCCAGATGTTACAACTTCCAGCACATGGTGTTAATGTAGTTTAGGGCCTGCATTTGTGTGTGTGTGTTTTCATGTTATGTCTATCTTTCGCATGCATGTGTGTGTGTGTGCTTGCTGGAGGGAGCATCTGGAATAAATGTGAGTTGTTTAGACTTTTGCTGACTCGGCGTGTTTCATAACCTGAGGCAGGTTTTGTTAACGACTTTAACAACCGCACAATGATGTCTGCAGAACCGCTAACGAGCTTGAATAAAACCTCTACACACACACACACACACACACTTCTCTTTTTTACTGCCAGAATTGTAAGGAACTTTTGAAGCAGGAACTGAAGCGTCACTGGTTTGAGACTTTTGCACTGAAACCATAAAATCCAAAACCAGATGTTATAATTACGGAGCTCAGTTTCATGATCGTGTGTGTGCAGTGTTTATAAGAGACATTATTCAGCGCCAGGTCTCTCTCTCTCTCTCTCTTGTGTGTGTGTGTGTGGTGAGGGTTTAATGCTGAAACCTCAGATGTAACTGCTGAGCTAAAAGCTGATCAGAAGTTAGGTGAGAGTTAACCAGGTGTGGGCGGAGTTTGTCTGAAACAGAGGCGTGTCTCAGGTTTGCACTGAATTCTGATCAGAAAGACCAAAGATGTTGAATTAAATCTGATGTTCTGCCTATAAACACACTCCAGGGAAATCCGGTCAATATGAAATCTTTGGATGCGACGCTTCTTCATCTTACCTGGAGGAGGAAACACGTCAGCGCTGGAGCGATGGAAGAAGAAGTGACTCTACTTAGAGTATTGATCTCACTGAATTCTGTTAGAGTTCTCATTCAGATTTAAATTTCCTTGCTTTGACGCGAGACTGTGAAGAGGTCTAGCGCTCGACAGTCCGCATTTTCTATCCCTAATTCTCAGTCGAACTGACATGATAAAGAAAAGCCGTGACCGTGATGGTGTTCTGATACAAATCAGTGCATGAGAGTGAAATGAGCTGCAGGGATCCAAGCCTTTATTTTATTACTTTAGTTTGAGTGTTAGTTGGGTTTGGGTTAAAGGGCCATGAAAACTCATTTATAAGCAACACATTATTATCACACAGTAACAATGTGTTGTAGGGTGAGGATGTTTTTCAAGCTTTATGTGAGAATGCGCGCGCACACACACACACACACACACACACACACACACACACACACACACACACAAATATTATTCATAAATGTAGTACTTTATGTAGAACTTTAAAATGTAAAATGAACCGTGACTCTTCACAGTGGATTGCATTCCTCTCGTATCCGAACACTCTCAGGGCTTCTGCTTTACACAATAAGGACTAGAATCATGTACTAGACAGATCTGGTGGAGTAACCACAAAAAAACTCAAACAGAAAACAAAAAAAAAAAAATGAAATAAAAACACGATATGGTCTCTCTCTTTCTTTTCTCTTTTTTTTTGGTCAACAAAATATCATGATACTTAGAATAAGAATGATCAGAATAATACCACTGTCAAAAATATTGAAAACTTCTCCTGTAGGATTGGATTTGCAGTCCGGATCCAAGTTCATGCAGGACGTCTAATCTTCACACCACGTCGACTGACAGGAAGAAGCAGCGTTTCCCAAATCAAGGAATTAAAAAAACTAACAAAAAAACAAACAAACAAACAAACAAACAAACAAAAAAACACTGCATACCTGAAACATGTGTGCTGAGAAATGGAGAACGAGAAAAACCTACTAAAAACAAGGCGTTCCTGGAGGAAGCGGTTCAGGAATCACTGATGTGGACTAACTACATCACACAGGACCGAGCTCGGACCCTGACCTACCTGACTTTTCATTTGGCACAGATTTACGACGAAATAAAGAATTAGCATAATCTGTGTGTTTGTACCGTAGATGCTGCTCACACGCCCCCCCTCCATGGCCCCCCCGCGCCGCCCGCGCCCCCCGGGCCTCGTTCATCAACCCATCAGCGAAGGTCA
Source organism: Clarias magur (assembly GCA_013621035.1). Taxonomy (NCBI): domain Eukaryota; kingdom Metazoa; phylum Chordata; class Actinopteri; order Siluriformes; family Clariidae; genus Clarias; species Clarias magur. The sequence continues at coordinate 69,871 of QNUK01000588.1, forward strand.
GAATCCACGCCAGGTTTGTGTCTGACTGCCTGCGATAAGCTTCTAAATTATAACACACAACCGACTGTAACCGGTGATTAGCACCTGTCTTCATGGCACGTTTACGTTTAGCCACGCCCACAAACCTCGGCAACAAGAGCCGGGACGTGTCAAAAACGCAGAGAGTGGAGAGTCAAGCGTCCAGTGACGCGGCTCAGCCGCCCGGTCACCACGGACACACTGGCTCCTCCCCCTTTCACGGAGCGCCGTTACTATTGTCCTGATTGAACAGCGAGTCAAAATGAGGATTTCTTTTCTTTTCTTTTTTTTTAAACAATAATTAAGCAAATTGCGGTTTTATTAAAATGTACGCAAATTCCGGTCTTTCCGGACTTTCAGTCTAAATTCAAACAAATTTCATTCGCATCCAGTTTGATAAACGAGGCCCGAAAAGGAAAAAGTACCAGGAACAGACTGACGTCCATAATAAAACTGGGTGGCTTTTCATATTTTGGCACATATTATCTTTTTATACTTTATAACTATATCATCTATAACATAATATCAATAATTTATATCAGAATTCATTCTAAAAAAAAAAAAAAAAAAAGATACGTAGATACAGAATTGATGATTTGAACCGAATATTAAAAAGTAAATATATATATATATATATTCCTCATGTAGTTAACTCATAACCTTACGAGTTTGTAACACCATAGAAGGGTATTGTGTGTGTGTGTGTGTGTGTGTGTGTGTGTGTGTGTGTGTGTGTGTGTGATGGTTAACCAGCATAACTTGTATGAAACAAACGGAAGCGTAACTGTAGATACAGACTGATCAAAACGATCGGCTCAGTCGTTTCAGGCTCTCCGATTTCTGATTGGTCTCGGTGCAAGCGCCGCGCTGCTATTGGCTACTTGGACTCCTGAGCTGGGAATGCTGGGTTAATGTATGTGAAACCCTGGAACTCGTCCTGGTCCAGGTTAAGAATCACTTCCTGGTCGGGAGGGGTCAGGACTGGAGGATGGCGGGTGAAAAAACGGTCAAAGTTCTCTGCGTCTCGACCGCACTGTGGAGAAGACGAGAGAAGAGAGGAGTGCGATGGGAGGATGGAGGTTAAAGGAAAAGAAAGTGAACAAATAAACAAATAAAAAAACAGCAACATAAGGCGTCAGAAACATGGAGGAAAAGCAAGAAGTTTGCAAAAATATGTGGAAGTGGGATTAAAGCACAGAGACACACACACACACACACACATCTGCACTCTGGACCAATCACAGCGTCTCATCTCATCTCATGTGCTTTAATCCCAGAGTTGGTTTTATTTGTTTATTTACATTTTTTTTTTAATGGATATAAATTTATGCCCAGAATCTTCGTCAACTGAAAGCAAGCGTGAAGCACAAATGTCCCGAGAACATTTGGATAATCAGAGCCGGAGCTCAATTTGGAAGTGGAAGCCATGGAGCGGATTCTCGGTGAGATGGAGTGAGCGCCCTCTAGGGGTGGGCTGATCATCAGTCACATGATACATCGTGGGATTTATGGTTTATTAATGCTGGGGTTCATGATGCTTTATACCACAGCGCTGATTAGACTCTGATCAATCGGTAATTAGAATGATTGGCACGTTGCTGTGGTATAAGAAGAATAGAACACGTGAGGGAGGCGCGGTTACAGGGAAATAATCAACGTTAGTTATTCACTGCTCACAGGATGTCTGTTTAATCTCAACAGCTCGGTGCTGATGGTTTCCCTGTAAACTCCTCCCACATGTGGTGTATGACAGGATCACAGGTTCGAGCAGATCGGATCATGAGGATTCCAAAAGGAGGAATATTTACCACAGCTTTCCCAGAACTGGAGAGAAGTGTGTACTGATGCACACACACATACACACATATACACATACACACCCTCGCGCGCACACACGCGCGCGCGCGCACACACACACAAACACACTCAACAGACTTTTTATTACAACTGAACACTTTCACTCACACAAATAATACGAATAAACTCACAATTAATTCAACATTCAACTTCTACAGACATGACATCACAGTCACATGACATCACCCTGAGAATTACTGCAACAGGGCCCATTTTTTTCCATTTATGACTACAGGTTATAACACAGAGCATCCTCAAAGTCCATCTGTTTCACTCTTCTCTGCTGCTGCTGAGCCACGCCCCTTAAGAGTACAGCAGAACTGAGCATCAAGCCGGGGGAGGGGCTCATCTTATATGAGGTCACACTAGGAGAAATATCTAATTGGCTTGTTTAAACCTTGATGGATGCAAACGAACGTCGTGTTTGTTTGACCGGCGACTCGCCTGAACGTCTAAACACCACTACAATAGTAATAATACGGGACCTTTAATACAGAGGGAATTTTTTTTTGCTGTTTTGCTGAAATTCACCAAACTTCACAGCAGTTGCTTTAACAACCAGGAAAAACAAATCAATGTAAATTAAACTTCTTTTAGATTTTTTTGTTGTTGTTGTTGTTGAAATAGTTACAGATAAAAATCCCCTGCTCACACACACACACACACACACACATACACACACACACACACACACACACACACACACCTTCAGCTTTAATTCTAAGGGGCTTGACAAAAGTGTGGCATCAACCATTCAGGAATTACAGCCATGTTCATACCCACACGTATTTGGGGTTCATTAATAATGGAACAAATGGCTGCCAGGCAGGTGCATGACCGGGTGTGTCCGGTCCCCTCGTTACTCCATCGCTATCACGCAGATAAAAGACCTGGAGGTGGTTCTTAGTGTTTGATTCATATTTGGATGTGTTTTTCCTGTTGACACATGAGGAGTCTGTCTGATGTACTCCGAGCAAAACACATCCCCATGCAGGCTAGAGAGCATTTAACTGGAGGAACTCAAGACTAGTACAGGATGAGTTTTTAATCAAAATTCTCTCACACACACACACACACACACACACACACGTTTACTTACTGATTTGGGTTTGAATGGAGGTTGAACCTCTTTGTTCTGGAGTTTCTCCCAGTCCATGTAGCGGAAAAAGGCGTGCTCCTTGATGTCTCGCTCGCCCTCAGGGCCGCAACCCAAGCGCTTCCCTGGGTGCTTCGTCATCAGCTGAAACACACACACACACACACACACACACACACACACACACAAGACTGTTAGCGACAGGTTTATATTAATGCGTTATGGTTTCCATAGTAACGGCTCATTCACAGGGTTACAGGTTAAAGAAGGTGAATAATCGTGACGCTTCATTACAGGAAGGAGATTTATGTAAGGAGTCTCCAATGTCAGAGGTCAAGCTGCAACTCTTCATAAGGGGTGTGTCCTGTTTAGCAATTTCTTTGTTAAATTAAAAAAAAAAAAAAAACAGTGGTTTAAATTTTATAAAAGACTTAAAGCGAAGAAAATCACCAGCGCCTCTGTGGTAGCTGTAACTCCGCCCCCATGGTTGATTAATATCCTATACTTGCACAATGTTGTTTTCTTAACATTAGGGATCCATTATTAATATGTCGTGAGTTACAGCCACATGACCCACACAGACAGCTAATGCAGCTAGAACTTTCTTTTTTAATTCAAAGCTGTCTTTGATCATTAAGCCTTGTAAAAAACATGTTGTAAAAATAACTGCAAGAAACGTTGCGTATGTGTAATGTTTAACCTGAAAAACTTAGATATTTATTTCTTTTTTAAATATTTCTTTCTTTTGTTTTTATTTGATAAATTTCAGATAATTTTTAACAACTTTTTTCTGAAACTAAAAATCATCGCATTAAAACAGTCACAGTGGTGCTACTAATTTACTGTACATTAAATATTACATGTTAACGTGTGTGTGTGTGTGTGTGTGTGTACACTCACGCCCTTGCATATAGCCACGGCTTCTTTAGACATGGATTTGGGATAAGAAACGTGGTGCTCCATGATGGACTGGAAAAGCTCGTCTTCGTCCTCACCGTCAAACGGAGGCTACACAAAGACCAAAGTTACTGCGCTAACTCCAGGCACACGCTAGTTAGCATCATCGTGTGTATGTACTGTACATATGCATGTTTGTAGCTCAGTAAGCGTACAGTAGCTCTTTAGCGTTTACCTGTCCCGCTAACATCTCGTAGAGCAGAACGCCGTACGCCCACCAGTCCACAGACTTCCCGTACGGCTGATAGGCGATGATCTGAAAGTGCAGAAACAGAAGAAAGCGTTCAGCACAGCCGCGGCTCACTTCCTGTCTCAGGGTTTATGGTTCTGTCAGATAAGACGCTGGCTGAAGGAGAAGTTTGTAGGAGAACCGGTTGTCCGGCTGACAATAAAGTAAACTGGGTTTATTTAAATTCTTGTGTATTACAACAGCCACACACACACACACACACACACACACACACACACACACACACCTCAGGTGCGATATAATCTGGAGTTCCACAGAAGGTTTTGGTGTTTACGCCGTCTAACATGTTCTCCTTGCACATGCCGAAGTCCGCGATTTTAATGTGACCCTCAGAGTCCAGCATCACGTTATCCAACTTTAAGTCTCTATAAACACACACACGCATTTACGAGAGACTCGTACACAACCAGCTTTTTCTTTTATCTCCATCGACATTCTTTTCTCTAGAAATTTCCACAACGTTTTCTTTCCTTATTCCTGAATCACAAAAACTCGTTTGTATAACGTTGTCGGAGCGTTCAGAAGCGTTCGTACCTGTAAATGATGCCTTTTGAATGGAGAAAGAATAAACCAATGGCAATCTCTGCAGCGTAGAACCTACACACACACACACACACACACACACACACACAATACACAATATATAATCACATTATTTAATTCCTTTGCTTTGTAATAAAGGCACAAATACAGTATTAGTGACACAGACAGTGAGCATGAGGTGTGTGTGTGTGTGTGTGTGTGTGTGTGTGTGTGTGTGTACTTACACAGCATGCGGCTCCTTGAACTTTCCCACTTGCTGTATCTGGTACATCAGATCTCCACCGTTAATGTACTCCATCACAAAGTACAGGCGGTCCTACAACACACACACACACACACACACACACACACACACACACACACACACAAATCAGTATCAGGCGTGACGGGTGTCAATTTGAACGTCCGCCCTTGAAACTGCCTACTAGAGTTAGCATGCTAGTTAAAGTTAGCATTAGCAAGAACTGCCATGAAATCATTTGCAAAAGCACACGGTTTAAAAATTACACGACGTTCACGAGCGCCTTCGCTGTTGTGCTTTTCCTTTTAATACGCTCTCTTGAGCTTGGCATGGTTAGCATTGCTAGCAAAACGACATGTTTTTTTTCAAACGTGCTAAAAACTCTACACTACACCACAAGGTTTCGCTTAATCCCTGTTTTTTTTCCCGCCACAACAGCTGAACTTACAGGATGTTACACATGTAGAGCTAAAACTGACGCTATTACACAACGCACTATGCTCAGACTTTGCTAATGTTCTTTTTTTTTCTCCTGTCAGAACATAAAATGGACTAAAAATAAACTGATTTTGAATGAAATGCTGGATTCTGATTTCTGTTCGTCCTGAACGCTGACCGGTTGGAAGATTTAACAATTAACTGTTTAAAATAAAACTGTACGGAAATGAAGTTTCTGTGGTTTTCGGATAAAACTCGGGTTTCAGCTACCAGGTTCAGTTTATGCTAATACCAGATTTTCATGCAAATTTTTTTCGTCCCACCCACAGTATTACTACTGATTAAAAATCAACAGTAATAGCGCCTCCTGGTGCTAATTACGGTTAGACATTATTGCACAATGTTCAGCTGTAACTACTAGCTAGCATTCCAGCATTTAACTATACTGGGCTAACTAGCACACTGTTGCTAACGAGGTGTGTACATCCAGAGTTAACCTGAATATGGGTAATTAGCTGGAATTAATGACAAAAACAACTATTGAATAAATAATCTAGCTCCAGCAACGAGGGGCGTTCGAGTCAAAGCGGGACTGTTGATTGTACAGAATAACAGAACGCAGTCCTGAGAGTAAACACTCCCTTTATGTCTCTATATAATCCCCTGATACACTGATGCACTGATCCCAGTGTCTCACTAGTGACTGGACACCATCAAGGTAGACAGTTTTCTCAGTACGCCGGAGTCGTGATCAGACTGCCTGTCTGATTCACGTCGGAAACGCCGGCCTCCCAGGAACTCCTATAATGTCTTTTCCACCAGTCGTGAGGATCAGGCGTTCCTCTCGCTGCAGTGATCTCAGGGACACCTCGGCCAGGATTGTCATTCAGGGACGTACGGACTTCTTTAAAATGTTCACACCATTCAGATGTTTCACTGCAGCTAAGAGTCTCATCACCGCACTGTGACTGAAGTCTTCTGGAAATGTCGATCACTCTTGCGCCTTCATTCACCAGAAATGTCAGCACTAGTCTCGGTTTGACTCGAACACCCCTCATAATTTAGCTGAGAAAACATTTTCCTCAGGAGTTTTCGCTTCTTCCCGACCCTTGTGTTAGCATGGTTCTTCTCGTCCGAGTTATTAAACATGTCCTGATGTGACCTTGCTGTGACTGAGCGCCTGTCTGAGACACAACCTCTGGAGCGAATGAGGAACCGAATGTGAATTTGAATACATGAGTAATTGCGCTCTGCAGAAGCAGTGAAAGGAGAAGTTGCACAAGCACTCTGTGTGTGTGTGTGTGTGTGTGCGCGTGTGTGTGTGTGTGTTCTGTACCATAGTCTGAAAGCAGGAGTGCAGCTGTGTGAGGAAAGGAGGCTTTCCAGAAAGTGCTAGAACTCTCTTCTCCACCATGGTGCATTCCACGTCATCGTCCTGGATCACCACGTCCTTCTTCAGGATCTTCACGGCGTACAGTTCGTCCGTTCCTTTGCGCTCGGCCAGCATCACCTGGAAACACAAAACATCTTCATAGCAACACAATACGCCTCCTGTCTTCCTAAAACGCTACGACGTCCTCCGAAGTGGCGAACAATCCAAACATCTCTTTATTGAATTCTTAATCACGCCACTGATTCACTCTGATCGCTTAGGATTGTTTTTTGTTTTATTAATAACAACAGTTTTAATTCATTAACGTGCTCGTTCTAATACTTTTGGTCAGTCTTATAATAATACCAGATTACAGCAGTCTGAATGTTACCTTTCCAAAGCTGCCTTTCCCCAGGACCATGATAAAATTAAAATCGGAGAGTTTCACGCGATCCTGGTTGCCGTTAGCATCGTATTTGGAGATGTTGTTAGATGATGAGCTGTCGTTGTTCTTGTTGCCTGGTCCAATCCTGGCTCTCTGCGAGGAACAAGAGCGAAGACACAGAAGTGAAACAACCACTTTATTAATAGTAAAAAAAAAAAATAAAAAAAAACGTATTAGATGATCATACTGTACAACATGTTTTGCACGTGTTTAAGAAATATTTCGCTACAATAGCTACCAACCATAAATGTACACTACTGACTACTGACATGTTAGATAAATGTCACTTTTTTCTTTTTAAGTAATAAAGCATACTGAGGTATAGCCATGAAAAAATGACACTATCTTACATAACATTACAGTCGTTTCTAGTCGATCATTGTTACTATAGTAACAAATCAATGGAGGGAGAGAAAGACTTACTTGTACTATTGGCAAAGAATTTTGGTTCTTTCTAAACATAAATTCCTAAAAATGGAACAGAACAAGAACGTTTCTTCTACTTTTTACTTGGTTTGTTTTACTATTTTGAGAGACTATCGATAGATTTAACTAGATTTAAGATTTTCACTTATTAAGATATAATATTTTTGCAAATGTTTTCTCATGTACTTTTTTAACTTATTTGTCACTTTTGGACGGAGGCTCCAGCGTCAGAGTTTATGCTTTGCAAGTTTCCTGCTATAATGGAATAAAACTAATATTAAACACTGTATATCTATAAAAAAAAAAATATGACGTGTCCTTGTTTAATAAAAAAAAAAAACTATTTCTGCATCAGCGTCAGACTGAAAAAAACAAAAAAACAATTCAGGTTGTTAGACGTTCCCCAGGCGGCGCGGCGGTGTAGCGGTCAGCACTGTCGCCTTGCACCTCCAGGGTTCGGGTTCGATTCCCGTCTCTGTGAGCATGGAGTGTACATGTTCTCCCCGTGCTTGGTGGGTTTCCTCCGGGTTCTCCGGTTTCCTCCCAGAGTCCAAAGACACGCAGGTTAGGATAATTGGTGTTCGTAAATTGCCTGTAGTGTGTGACTCCACCCCATCCCCCCCCCCCCACCACCACCACCCTGAATCCAGGATAGAAGCAGTATAGACGGTGAGTGAGTGAGAAATTCCCCATTTGTTAATTATTTTTCAACAACTGGATGCCCCCTAGTGTGTCTCATTTCCTGCAGAGGTTTGGCGTAATATTACGTATCAAACCGACTCGCTAACCTCAAACTTCTGCCGCAGTTCCTCATTCCCTTCTTCACCGTCTGGTTGGACTGGAACGTTAAAGTATTCGCCTTCTTCTTGGCTCAACAGTTTGTACCTAAAAGATAAGAGCGTGGACCTTAGGAACAGAGGAACCTCCTTCTCAAGGTTCTAAGGAGTTTGAGAAGCGATGACTTTTTTAAAAGACCTTACCAGCCACTGACCCCTTGCTTTTGGAGCTCGGAGATGCCGAAGGAGAGCGAGCCCATGAAGTCGTTCCTGCTGGTCAGATCCCAGTCCCAGAGTTCCACAGACAGACGCCGGTCTTTATCCGTCTCCCGCAGATTGCTAGCAGAGCGCAGAGACAGGGAGATTAAACAAACCTTCTCTTTAAACGGTTAGCAGTTAGCGACCATTTCTGTGAAAAAAGACGAGGGTTTGCCGTACAACGTGAATGTCTCGTTCCAGGTGGGGTTGAGCGAACACTTGATGGTTTTGGTTTTCTGCTTGCTTTCACTCTTGGGGTCGGGGATGAGTTTGAGCTTCACGTACGGGTCAGACGAGCCGTTCGGGTCCATCGGCACCAGGTTCCGAGCTTCCCGGACTGTTATAGAGGAAGAAGAGCGCGAAGGAATGAAATAAAAGACAAACAGAAAAGAAATTATAATAAATATAAATATAAAAACTCTAAATAAACCTCCCGCCACTGACATCCGCTTGTTTCTGCCTTTACACTGGGCTCTGAGATACACACCGAGCCGACAAGTAAACTACAAACAACAACAAACATTCTCACGTTCACACACAAGTCATTGTTTATTAAACCCGTCTGAGCACAGTCACTAGCACATAGCTGTTAGCTTAGCGTTAGCTAAAGCGCTTCAGTGATGCGATTGATGTTGACAGTGACAACACTTTCACAGAGTGACATCTGACCAGGTTCTAGAACATTCTAAATAAGTCCTGATCAAAGACTAACCAAGTTCTAAATTCGAATTAAGTTTTAACCTAGATCTGACCAAAGTCTAATACTAACCATGTTTAACCAAATACTAACCAGGTCCTAATCAAATACTAACCATGTTCTAACCAAATTCAAAATTTTAAATGATGTTCTAACCTAAACCAAATTCTAACTGATTACTAACCAAGTCCGAAACAAACTCTAACCAAATTATACCCAAATTCTAAACGATGTCTAACCAAATTTGAACCAAATCCCAAATAAGTTCTAACTAAATAGTAAGTCCTATAAATAGTAACCAAATTTCTAACCAAATAAAATGCAAGTTCTAAACAAGTTCTAACAAATTAGTAACAAATTTCTAACCAAATTCAAAGTCTTAACCAAATACTAACAAAATTCTAACAAAATACTAATAAGTTCTAAACAAATTCTACCCAAATACTAAACAAATTCTAAACAAGTTCTAAATAAATAGTAACAATTTTTTAAACGTTCAGTCCAAATATTAACCAAATTCTTAACAAGCTCTAACCAAATGCTAATGATGTTCTAATCAAATAGTAACCAAGTTCTCTCTAAATACTAACAAAGTTCCAACCAAATTCTAATAATGTTGTAACCGAACACTAACGAGATTCTATCCAAATACTAACTGAGTTCTGGACATTTGTAAACACTGAAGTCACTAAACTGAAGGTCTTGATTTCTCTCCATCTTTGTTCTTCTTATTATTTTTTTTTAAATTAAAATAAT
>QNUK01000588.1:85000-120000 GCA_013621035.1 Clarias magur
CTAATCTCATCTAATCTAATCTAGTCTGAGCTAATGTGGAATTAATCCAGACTCTTGGCATTTAGAACAGAGTCAGAGCGCGCACACACACACACACACACACACACACACACACACACACACACACACACACACACACACACACACAGTCAGTGCGAAAGCCTCTCTGTAACAGATCGACCCCCGGGGTGTGTTTAGAATCCTGCAGTGTGTGTTAGCGACGCAGGCGAGTGCTGCACTTCTACACCTTTCACTCTGACGTGTTAATACGATGAAGCGATTGTGAAACGAACAGGAAGTGGGTTGTGTTCTGCAGAAAGGGGAATACGATTGCGTTATTCTCTTCTCTTCTCATCTTATGAACGCGTACGACATTTCAGCACCAAATTCATCATGAATGTTTCACTGCAGGCTGATCTCCTGAACCCGGGTCTACAACCCCTGACTCCGCCTCCAGGGACGGCCCGGCGAGCTCAGAGACACCGTGAAGGTCACTAAAGCGCAGCCTCCTTTATAACCTCTGGACAAAAGTCAGGAACACACTGGACGAGGCTGGAGCATCATCGCTAAAGTCGGCAATCAAGAGATGGCGTCATGCGTGTAAAGCCTGATTAGAGTCCGGTTACACGGCCAAACCTCTTGGTGGCAGTAGGGATTCTGTGTCACTGTGCTGAGCATCACAGTTGGAGTTGGAGCAAAGTTACTTTTATTGAAATTACTGCAGCAGAAAAAGAGTATTTAGGGATGCGTCTCTCCTCGATTTGGTCCACAAACCAGAAGTGTCGAAGAAGAAGAAGCTGAAGACGTGGAAGAAGAAGACGACGGAAATGCAATGCCACCATGTGGACCAGTCACAGGTGGTGCGACTACAGCACAGGCGCAAAGGGTTTACATCCGACCAACAGGGGGCGCTCAAGAACAAGGAGCACGGATTAGAGTTTAGAATGAAGGGAAGAGAAGAACATGGAGAAGGAAAAGGAAGGCTCATGATCCAAAGTGGAGCACATCATCATGATCATCTTCATCATCATCATCATCATCATCATCATCATCATCATCAGATGCGGTGGAGACAGTGTTACGGCGTGTGTGTGTGTACGGCTACTGTGGAACTCACAGGTGTGTAACTGATCAGATGCTTCATGGTCCAGATAGACATCGAGCCAAAACGCAACCCAAGGAAGAACCGGAATGCTCTCAAAGGGCGGAGTCGATCACATGACCTCAACCCGACTGAGCTGCTTTTCACTCACGCAAATCTAAACTGAAGGCAGAAGGACACACACACACGCGCACACACACCCGAGGGTTACACATCATCCCAGTATTTAAACAGGTTTGAGTCAGTGTGAGGGGGCGGGGCTTAGGAACACGCCTCTGTGATGAACGCAATATTTTAGTTTACGTCTTGAAATAAAGCTGAAATTCACTTAATAGCTCTAGACATGTCCAAATACTTATAGACCTGACCGAGTGTGTGTGTGTGTGTGTGTGTGTGTGTGTGTGTGTGTGTGTGTGTGTGTGTGTGAGTGTGTCAGTCACTGAGTCCACGCAAGGTGTAAAGCACACACACACACACACACACGCGCACGTGTACGTACACACTCCTTTATAATAAAGACCTGCAGAACCTGAGAGACCAGAAACAACATCAGTGAGCATAGGAGCGTGGGAGGTAGCTATAATCCACACACACACACACACACACACACACACACACACACACACAGAGAGAGTCAGTCACACTTACACTCACATACACCAAGGAGTGTGAGTCACAGCACTCACCATACATGCATCACTTCACACTTCACACACACGCGCACACACACACACACACACACACACACACACACACACACACACACACACAATTCCATGGTACTGAAAATGAAAGGGAATAAAACTGATAAGATCTATAGGAACAATTAGAGTACACAACTCCCTCCTCAACGTCTCTCACACACACACACACACACACACACACACACACACACACACACAATTTCTCTCCTTCTTCCAGAGAACCACTCCAAGAGATTTCCACGGCAATCTGTCAGCTGTTGCCTAGCAACAAGGCTGAAGGGTTAAACAGGGTAGAACCACCCACTCCTCTAAATGACAAGTATAACATCCACACTGTCTCACACACACACACACACACACACACACACACACACACACACACACACACACACACGTGATCCTTCAGCTGTTGATCTGAGAAAACGATCAGAATCCGTCATTCTTCCTCTTTTCTCTCGACTCCCGACTTTTCTACCTCTGCACAACGTTTGACCTTATATGGAGTTTTGTGGGCGTGGCCAGATGTAAATCAGCCGTGAACACACTCTGCATTCAACAATTCTTCTTCCTTCCTTTTTTCTATTCTCTCTCTCTCTTTCACTCGCGTCCCCTCCGCCCGTCCTTCTTTCTAACAGCGAGAAGGTTTCCGTCCCTCGTTCATTCATTCTTTTATTCGTTGTCCCTTTCACACATTTCTTTCTTTTCCTTTTCTAGTTCCTCCATCACTTTTTTCTTCCTGTCTCTTGTACATCCATTCCTAAATATTTTCTTGCCCTTCTTTCTCTCTTTTCCTCTTCCTCTTGGTGTTTTGCTCCCGTCTGTTTTCCTTCTTCCAGACATTTTTATTTCACCCCATTTTTCTTTCCTTCCACTTCTCCCTCTTCCAGCCACCTTTTCTTTCTCTTCCTTCCTCTTGTTTCTTCCCTTTCCTAACCTCTTTTGCACCTGTTTTTTTTCCTCATTATTTATTTCTTTGCCTCTTTTGCGATTTTTCTTTGCATGTGCGTGTGTGTGTGTGAGAGGAGAGCGGAGATGTGTGTGTGTGTGTGTGTGTGTGTCTGAGTTCAGTCTGATGACGAGTGATGAGATCAGACTGTCCGGTGTGAATGTGATTAGAGCCCCAGCATGCGGATGGAGAGAATAGAACTGAAGTGTCACTTCACCCTCGGCTGACTTCAGTGACAGTACGGGGGACTTTATCCTCCCTAACACACACACACACACGCACACACGCACACACAGACCTGAGAGTGTGTTGACTTCACGCTAACTGCAGATTACATTTCTAAAATGTAAAAATGTTTGAAAAAAGAAGAAGAAGAAAAAAAAAAAAAGAAGTTGAACAGCGTCTTCGAGGAAACACATGAAACATTTTAAATGTGTGTTGAAACCTTTCGACCATTTTTTCACCATCGAAAAACCACCCAAGGGCAAAACATTCACGATTTAGCTTTTTGCGCTAGCTCACTATTAGACGATGTGTGAACACTTGGATCAAACGTTCGCCCGAAATAAACAACACGCAAAGCACATCAACATGTGCAAGCGTCGATGGGAAATGCTAACGTTAATGCTAATGCTAACGGTAACCTGAGTTTCACACCAACAAAAAGGTGTAAAAAACATTTTCTACACACACACACACACACACACACATGCACACACACACACACACACACACGCGCACACACGCGCACACACGCTAACATTTTCACTGAAGTCTCTTTTCTGAACAAACGAATGAAGAAACGATGACGACTCGCCTGGAACGCCTCCCCGGGGGATGAGACCCGAGTCTGTACTGGGATGTATAGGGATGGGACAAAAAACCATCCACGATTCTTTTGTTTTGCGATTCACGCACAAAAATAAAACTCCAAAATAAAATTTTCGTTTATATGTTTGTATTTGAAGTAGTAAAATAACGGTGCAGTTCCTCTGTAATCCTGCAGGTGGTGCACAGCATCCTGTGTGGTGGGGACGTCCCGGTCTCGACATGGAGGGCAAAGATTTAATGTGCAGAATCATAACATAGAGTGATAGCACCTGGAAGACGAACATAGCAGAGATGTCTGGTGCCCGCGGTGAGCGTAGCGGCTAGGACGGCGAGCGCAACGCGCGAATCACACCAGATAACTTGCTTTTAGAAGTTTGATACTGTTCAGGTATAACTGTTTCCGCTCTCACGTTTTTCACACGTTTCTGGATATCAACTGGTTCAAACGAGGAGATGGTTTTATTTTCTTCCCCCCTGCAGTCTGACACCGAACCTGCAGCGTTCGAGCGCCGCACAAACACGACGCGCTACGGCGCTCCACAGTCTGTTAGATGAACCTCCTGGCCTTTCACACACTCCTGAAGCTGCAGCGACACGCAGGAACACGTTAACCATGTGATTTTGGCTGCTGTTAAAAAAAAAAAGCCGTAAGTTTTTCCACTACACCTGCTGTGCTTGATCTCTCACACACACACACACACACGTGCGGGCGCGCGTGTGTGAACCCCACCCCTCTTCCGAATGTTACAGGTAACCGCCAAACTGAAAGCGGCTCTAATGTCTTTATAAATAAGATGTTTGCTTCACTATATTACCCACAATTCTGATCGAGATGCTAGCTAAAAAAATATAAGCATCATCGCAATCTTGATTTATAAACACACGCAATCTGATTTCGGAACAACTCGATGAACGTGCACGTGCTTCCCTGCTTTCAGATCACGCTGCCTTCATGCGTTTATTTCACTTATTCCCCCATCAGGCCAGAGATTAGCGAATGACTCAGTCATACAACTCGATCACGTCTTTCATCTCTCTTCCTCGTTTAAGGCGTTTCATGTGACGTGTAACACGGAGGCGGAGCTAAACAGTCGGGTCAGCTTCCCCAGCGGAGGCGGAGCAGCGCGCCGTTATCTTCAAAAACAGGCAATTTTATCGTCTCTGTCTCAAACGTACACTGAGGCTGTGTTTCGTGATGGCTCAGTTCCAGCCAATCGGAAGCCGCAGGGGGCGGGTGCATTCTGACCGCCTGTTTCTGATTGGTTCCTTTCGATGCGCATGTGTCACACCGTTACTTCTGATCAGATCATCATCGCATGCGTCAGTTCACGTCGTCATTCATTTTATCAGCACGAAGTGACACACACGTCACACACGCTTACACACACACTAAAAACTAAACTATACGCGACTGTCCAGACAGACACAGGTGTGTACAGTGTATTTGTGATAATTCATGTTGATTCATACACATTTACATTTCATATAGACTTGAATCATTCTCTTTTGATTGTGTAAAGCTGCGTTGCGACAATGACGATTTTGTTAAAAGCGCGATACAAATAAAATTTCATTGAATTTTATATTATTAGGCAATTAAACTGTATTAGTGAATTAATCCTGGACTCCAGCTGTTACACAGAGCGAAAGCTACAGCGAGTTCCACTAGGGAACAATAACCCCCTTTTACTACAATCAATTCTACACTGTAATCCCTAACAAACGCTGGTATTTACCTTATACTGATAATAATAATAATAATAATAATAATAATAATAGGAAGAAGAACATGAACTAACACATGAGACGTGCTGCAGCGTCCAGAAAGCCCAGGAGTTTAGCAGCTATTTTTATTTATTATTGTTCACATTCTACAGTATTTATTTTCACTGTTTCGCTCCAAAAATAAGGAAACGTGATTATTGTGTGTTTTTTTTTTCTCTTGAGAATTGATCATGTGAGAGAATCGTGATTTCAGTTCCCATGGAGAAGAATCGCGATTCATATTTTATTGAGAATTGCACATCAGCTTCCAAACGCGGCTCAGCATCAACGCCGCCTCAACACGAGAAGAGAAGAGAAGAGAAGAGAAGAGAAGAGAAGAAGGAGTTCCCTGGCCTGGTACAACGTTCTAGCAGATGCCTTCAGGATGAAAAGGTCACCAAGTCGTCTCAAACCGGTTCTGTGAGCTCAGGGTACATTAGCGAGCTCCACCGCGCGCGGCAGGGCCGTGAAGGATCGAGGCCTTCCTGGTGTGAGCGATCAGCTGATCTAACATCAGCATACATCAGATGTTCTCAAGGGAGTGTTCCCTAATCTGGTCTAATCTTATTTTAATCATCAGACTAGATCTCTGAGACCAGTCAGTGTCTAGAATAATACAGACCTGACCAAACCCACTTAAAGAAAACACACACACACATTTAACCCCATCGTAAACACACCGAGCCTGAGCCGGGCTGATCTCAGACTCTCACTCTCAGACTCTCTCTCTCTCTCTCTCTTCCTCATTCCCTCACGCGTCCTCTACCTGTTCTGACTCGCAATCCAATCCACCCTGTCACGGGTACTAAAAATATACGACAGATCATCACAGTAGTTCCACGGTCCTCTCAGCGCCCTGTGGGTTTAGCTACACGTGAGCAGGTGATCACATGAAGCTTTTGTTTTTTATTTTTATCTTTGAAATTGTAAAAGAGAAAAGAGGAAAAGATCAAATCAAAACAATTAAAGAATTTAAATTTAGCTTGAAAAATTTTAGTTTTTAAATTAGGCTTAGAATTTTTTTTTTTTTTTATTAACAACAATCAAATCATATCATGCAGAATCCTATTGTACCTCTGCTGAAACGAGTCTTATTTCAGTCTTATTTCTACTGAATCCAAACATAGAACAGAGTCCAATTAATGACCTCATTGTTGAGTATTCTCAGTGCTGAATCAATTTCAAATCTTCTTATTAATGAATCAAACTGGATCACTGCTGTCACAAACACACCATCATTTTACCCTCTTATACCCATGTATACTAAATATTGCACATTCTGCACACCCTGTTTAATTTGTACACTTTATTTTACTACTTTATTTCTATTTTAATTTTATTTCGTTTCATATAACTTGTAAATCTGTAAATGTGTACACATTAAATACATTTTCTCTTTCTCTTGTTGCAGTAAAATCTTTGCTGAATTCAATCTTTGTACTGCATCCAACTGTCCTGGTGCTGAATCAAATCTTCTCAGTGTCTTAAATTGAATTTGTGTTTGATTCATTTCTGTGCTGAATGAAATCTTATTGGTGCTGAATCAAACTTTACTGATACTGAATTGAAACATACTGGAGGGAAATTCATCAGTGCCAAGTTGACATGAATCGTTGTGAAACTAAATCAAATCAGCGCTGAACCAAATCTTATAATCTTATATATTACAGTATTGTGCTGAATCAAATCCACAGTATATCATATGACACTGCAAACTGTACCACTGCTCCACACACCCTGCACTGTAAAGGCCACTACACACTGCACCGTAAAGGACACTACACACACCGCTCTGTAAAATACACTACTCACTGCGCCGTAAAGTACACTACACACTGCACCGTAAAGGACACTATACACACTGCACCGTAAAGGACACTACACACTGCACTGTAAAGTACACTATACACACTGCATCATAAAATATACTACACACTGCACTGTAAACTACACTACACAACACCGCTCTGCAAAATACACTACTCACTGCACCGTAAAGTACACTACACAGAGCACTGTAACGTACACTAAACACACTGCATCATAAAATACACTACACACTGCACCGTAAAGGACACTACACACTGCACTGTAACGTACACTAAACACACTGCATCATAAAATACACTACACACTGCACCATAAAGGACACTACACACACCGCTCTGTAAAATACACTACTCACTGCACCGTAAAGTACACTACACACTGCACTGTAACGTACACTAAACACACTGCATCATAAAATACACTACACACTGCACCGTAAAGGACACTACACACACCGCTCTGTAAAATACACTACTCACTGCGCCGTAAAGTACACTACACAGAGCACTGTAACGTACACTAAACACACTGCATCATAAAATATACTACACACTGCACTGTAAAGTACACTATACACACTGCATCATAAAATATACTACACACTGCACTGTAAACTACACTACACAACACCGCTCTGCAAAATACACTACTCACTGCACCGTAAAGTACACTACACAGAGCACTGTAACGTACACTAAACACACTGCATCATAAAATACACTACACACTGCACCGTAAAGGACACTACACACTGCACTGTAACGTACACTAAACACACTGCATCATAAAATACACTACACACTGCACCATAAAGGACACTACACACACCGCTCTGTAAAATACACTACTCACTGCACCGTAAAGTACACTACACACTGCACTGTAACGTACACTAAACACACTGCATCATAAAATACACTACACACTGCACCGTAAAGGACACTACACACACCGCTCTGTAAAATACACTACTCACTGCGCCGTAAAGTACACTACACAGAGCACTGTAACGTACACTAAACACACTGCATCATAAAATATACTACACACTGCACTGTAAAGGACACTATACACACTGCATCATAAAATATACTACACACTGCACTGTAAACTACACTACACAACACCGCTCTGCAAAATACACTACTCACTGCACCGTAAAGTACACTACACAGAGCACTGTAACGTACACTAAACACACTGCATCATAAAATACACTACACACTGCATATGAAACTACGCCACAACCCACATTAGCAAAATACCTACTTCCTGCACCATTAAAGTGCACCTGCACCACTGCACTGTAAGTACACATAACCACACTGCTCTGTAAAGGTATACTGCACCGTGGTAGTATACTACACTGCACTAATAAAGTCCACTATACAAACTGCATCATAAATATACTACACACTGCACCGTCAAAGGGACACTATACACACTGCAAGGACACTACACACTGCCTGTAAAATTTTACTATACACTAGAATGAAAATGTGAATATACTACACACTGCACTGTAAATTACACTACCTAGCCAGCTCTGCAAAATACACTACTCACTGCACCGTAAAGTACACTACACACTGCACTGTAAAGTACACTAAACATACTGCTCTGTAAAGTACACTACACACTGCACTGTAAAGTACACTACACACTGCACCGCACTGTAAGATACACTACACACCGTACTGTAAAATACACTACACACCGCACTGTAAAATACACTACACACTGCACTGTAAAGTACACTACACACTGCACTGTAAAGTACACTATACACACTGCATCATAAAATATACTACACACTGCACTGTAAACTACACTACACAACACCGCTCTGCAAAATACACTACTCACTGCACCGTAAAGTACACTACACACTGCACTGTAAAGTACACCAAACACACTGCATCATAAAATATACTACACACTGCACTGTAAAGTACACTATACACACTGCATCATAAAATATACTACACACTGCACTGTAAACTACACTACACAACACCGCTCTGCAAAATACACTACTCACTGCACTGTAAAGTACACTACACACTGCACTGTAAAGTACACTAAACACACTGCTCTGTAAAGTACACTACACACTGCACTGTAAAGTACACTAAACACACTGCTCTGTAAAGTACACTACACACTGCACTGTAAAGTACACTAACCACACTGCTCTGTAAAGTATACTACACACTGCATCGTAAAGTATACTACACACTGCACTGTAAAGTACACTATACACACTGCATCATAAAATATACTACACACCGCACCGTAAAGGACACTACACACTGCACTGTAAAGTAAACTAAACACACTGCTCTGTAAAGTATACTACACACTGCACCGCACTGTAAAATACACTACACACTGCACCGCACTGTAAAATACACTACACACCGCACTGTAAAATACACTACACACCGCACTGTAAAGTACACTACACACCGCACCGTAAAGTACACTACACACCGCACCGTAACGTACACTACACACCGCACCGTAACGTACACTACACACCGCACCGTAAAGTACACTACACACCGCACCGTAAAGTACACTACACACCGCATCGTAAAGTACACTACACACCGCACTGTAAAGTACACTACACACACTGCTCCGTAAAGTACACTACACACCGCACCATACTGTAAAATACACTACACACCGCACTGTAAAGTACACTACACATCGCTCTGTAAAGTACACTACATACCGCACTGTAAAGTACACTACACACTGCATCGTAACGTACACTACACACCGCACTGTAAAGTACACTACACACACTGCTCCGTAAAGTACACTACACACACTGCTCCGTAAAGTACACTACACACACTGCTCTGTAAAGTACACTACACATTGCTCTGTAAAGTACACTACACATTGCTCTGTAAAGTACACTACACATTGCTCTGTAAAGTACACTACATACCGCACTGTAAAGTACACTACATACCGCACTGTAAAGTACACTACACATTGCTCTGTAAAGTACACTACACACTGCATCGTAACGTACACTACACACCGCACTGTAAAGTACACTACACACACTGCTCCGTAAAGTACACTACACACACTGCTCCGTAAAGTACACTACA
Source organism: Clarias magur (assembly GCA_013621035.1). NCBI lineage: Eukaryota > Metazoa > Chordata > Actinopteri > Siluriformes > Clariidae > Clarias > Clarias magur. Next base: position 95,309 of record QNUK01000588.1, read on the forward strand.
CACACTGCTCTGTAAAGTACACTACACATTGCTCTGTAAAGTACACTACACATTGCTCTGTAAAGTACACTACACATTGCTCTGTAAAGTACACTACATACCGCACTGTAAAGTACACTACATACCGCACTGTAAAGTACACTACACATTGCTCTGTAAAGTACACTACACATTGCTCTGTAAAGTACACTACATACCGCACTGTAAAGTACACTACACATCGCTCTGTAAAGTACACTACACATTGCTCTGTAAAGTACACTACATACCGCACTGTAAAGTACACTACACACTGCATCGTAACGTACACTACACACCGCACTGTAAAGTACACTACACATCGCTCTGTAAAGTACACTACACACATCGCTCTGTAATGAACACTGCACACACCGCTCTGTAAAGTACACTACACACTGCACTGTAAAGAGTACTACACACTGTATTGTATGGCTCACTACACCAACAACCAACACCTTTTTATATAACACCTTACAGCACCTTAAACACCTTAAAGTTAAACCAAAATGTTCACAGCATTGTGCACTGTATTGTAAAGTATACTACACATTTATAATACAGACTGTACTATCTGATAGTGAGAGATTCACAGCCCGCTAAACTTCACATTTGAGAGTATAAACTGCAGTAACTAACTAAATCCGAGAAGAGCTTTTTGTCGTTAGAACCTGAAGAACTCAGTCTGTAATTACAGCCGCAGCTCTTCTGGGATGGCGCTCTGTCTCTTGATTTAAAAGAGGAAATTATTTATAAAGTCTGGCGTTTTTATGATCAGATGATGAAACAGTAAAATGAAACAGTAAAATATTCCAGTTACACTGAGTTCTCACTGCACTGCTGCTGCTGAGGCGCGGACCTGGCCTGGACATTTGCCTGGGAAATGAAGTGGGGAATAACTGTCTCTCTCTCTCTCTCTGTTTCTGGTACACCCACACACACTCACATTCACAGTGCAGAACAGAAAACCACACACACACACACACACACACACACACACACATACCGCTTGTGTGTTTTGGAAGCAGTAAGTGTGAACGCAAGTTATAAGATTTAAGATTTTAAAGCATGTGAATGTAACCATGAACTTTAATAAGCTTAGGATTTTGGTGAATAGGTTTCAAATTTAAGCTCCACCCTTAAATATTTGTATATCCGTCTTTATTGTTACAATAAATCATCTCGTAATGAAATGGCGTGTCAGTTTGCTTCCCTTTTCCATGACACTTTCTTACATTACCCACAATGCCGTTCTGTCCTCAGTTGCAGTGGACCTGACCCAAGCACACGCTGATTCTGAGACGCACTGACCCAGTCGTCTAGACATCACAATCTGGCCCTGGTCTGAATCACTCAGGACCTCAAGCTCGCCCCTGCTTCCAGACGTGACCTTCTACCTGCTACCCCTCTCTCACATTACCTACAGGGGGCGCTGTAATCAGGTCACGGGGTTAGTGTTAGTGTAGCAGTGGGGTTAATGCTAGAACTGATCGTTCTATACTGCTGTAGACTCTCTCTCTCTCTCTCTCTCACACACACATTCACACATAAACACACTGCACGCACACACGCACCCACACCACACACACACACACACACACACACACACACACACACACACACATTCACACAGACCCACACACAAATAGATTCTGCCCAGTGAGTGTATATTTAGCAACACCAGTGGTTGATCTGATTCGGTTTTTAGAGCATACATACACACACACACACACACACACACACAGACACACACACACACACAAAGGAGAACTGTGTCTGTTTTTTGTGGTTTTGTGTCAGTGTGTGTGTGTGTGTTTGTTTGTGTATTCAGCAGGAACATCGCTGTGCCAACAACTATTTCTTTAAACAAAACACATGCAGCTCTCATTTATCTCCCACACACACACACACACACACACGCACACACACACACACACACACACACACACACACACACACACACACACACACACAGCTGTGAGTGAAAATCAGGACACAATAAACACACACGCCTCTCTCACACAGTCAGTCTCTCTGTCTCACACACACCACCTCTCTCTCACACACTACATGTCTGTCTCTCATGCACGACCTGTCTCTCCTACTTATGCAGAAGTCTCTCTCTCACACACTGAGCGTCTCACTCTCACACTACCCCTCTCTGTCTCACACAGTATCTGTCACTCTCACACATGTCTCTCTCTCTCTCTCTCTCTCTCACTCACACACACACTCACACACACACACACACACACACACACACACACACACACACACACTACCTGTCTCTCTCTCTCAGACACACATAACCTGTTGGTGTGTCACATACCATACCCGTCTTGCTTACATACTGTCTCACTTTCACTCGCTGTCTTTCTCAAACACAGACACACAGACACACACTCACTCATTCTGTGTCTTACCTTGGCACTGGAAGCCCTGCTTTCCAAAACCCCTGCAAGAGAAAAGAGAAATTTCAGCACATACTGCTTTCTCACACACACACACACACACACACACACACACACACATACATACACACATACATACACACATACATACACACATACATACACACATACATACAGTACACACATACACACATACATATACACAACGCACACACACACACACGCACACACACGCACACGCACACTTTCTCTTAAAATGTCTTATAACAGAGGGATTCACATTCATCACTGCCAAGCTTGAAGCTCACACCCTGTAAATAAACCCTAGGAGTGAGTGTGAGACGTCTGAGGTTCTCTGGAGGACACGGGAAACCCTGCATCCTAATGTTCTACCTGCAGAACATCGCTCTCATCAGAACCTGGTCATGAACTTGGAGACACTAGCCAGAGAACCCCAGAGAGACCGTCAAGAGAACCTCCACACAGAATCTTAAAACCTTGCCTGCATCTAACTGTGTGATCAGAACACACAGAACCCGAGACCCAAAACAAGTCCACGCTTCCACACACACACACACACACACACACACACACACACACATTGATTTTAGCCTTTTATTATAATTTTTTCCCAGTTAGAGCTTGTGCATGAGAACGCACTGGCGTAAGGTTCCGTACAGGATTGAATGGAGAACACAGAAGACAGGAGACAGAAGACGAGACCCGGGTTCTGCTTAGAGCCGAACATCGCCAGTAAACTCTGAGGTTCTGACAGGTTTAAAAGCTTCAGACATTAACCTCCGAGCAATAAAGAACCTGTGTGTGTGTGTTTGTGTGTGTGTTTGTGTGTAATGGAGATCAAGAATTACACCCACCCCCTCCCCACTGAACACACACACACACACACACACACACACACCAGCGAGAGCCAGATGTTTGTCGCGTTTTTGCGCAAGATAAGAGCATGCAGCTACAGGTCTCTGCGTGTGTGCGTGCCTGTGTGTGTGTGTGTGTGTGTGTGTGTGTGTTACGTAACGAGTCGATCCGATGCTTAAAGAAAATCGTGAACCCTGATGCAGACCGCAGTGCAGAAGCAGCGCGAGAGCGCGAGAGCGCGAGATCACTTCTCCATCCTGTTCCGTCTGCAGAGGCGACACCGCGCGCGCGCTGACCAGACCCCGAGGAGGTGGTGGTGGTGTGTGTGTGTGTGTGTGGGGGGGGATTAAATATTAATAATAATAATACACAAATGTATGCAGTTTGTACATCAGGTGTGTGTGTGTGTGTGTGTGTGTGTAGAACACGGAAGGCGGCTCATGCGCGCTCACGCATAGCGGGACTAAAAACCACTAACCAACCCGCCCAGACGGTGCGCGCGCGCACACACACACACACACAAATACATATATGCACCCGCGCAGACACACACACACACACACAGCATCAAAATAAAACGAATACATGCGCAAACCGATAGAATGCGCGTTCATGTGCGCGCAGGAAAACACACGCACTGGCGCACACACACACACATAATGTACACACACACACACACACACACACACACATATAATGTACATACACACACACACACATAATGTACACACACACATATATAATGTACACACACACACACACACACACACATATATAATGTACATACACACACACACACACACACATAATGTACACACACACATATATAATGTACATACACACACACACACACGCACGCACAAACACACGCACTGGCGCACACACACATATATAATGTACACACACACACACACACACACACACACACACACATATATAATGTACACACACACACACACACACACACACACACACGCATATACATAATCACCAAAATAAAACAAATGGAATGCGCGTTTAAACAGGCAGGAAACCCGTCACTCACTCACACACACACACACTCACACACACACACACACACACACACACACACCAGATGAAGTCGGTGCAGTGGCTGCAGAAGGTGGGCTGCTTGAAGAAGCGCGCGATGAACTTGTGATCCTTCACCTCGTGCACGTTCTTCTGCCGCAGCGCGCCCTGCCGCGCGAACCCGCGCGCGCCCCCGCCATCACCGTCGGCTCCGGCATCAGACATGCCCGGGATTTTATCGGACTGTTATTATTATTATTATTATTATTATTTACTTCTGTATAAATATAGAGACAGACAGACCGCTCCAGACCGCGGGGGGAGGATGAGGAGGATGAGGATGAGGAGGAGGAGGAGGAGGAGGATGATGATGAGACTCTCGAAGCCCCGATAATAAAAAATCTCCTCCGGTCGAAGGCAGCGCGCGCAGCCCCCTGTCCGCTGCTCCGGCTCGCGCTCCGCTTCCCGGTTGGGTGGAAGCTCCGCCCCTTCCCTCCTCCTCCTCCTTCTTTAAGCTGTAAGAAATCAACAACCCACAAGCCACGCCCCCTTTCGTGTATACGTAGAATGATGCATTTTTTTTTTTAATGCTGATTTTTTCTTTCTTTTTTTTTTTTTACATGTTGTTTTAAACCAACGCGCCCGACTTCTCACCCGCCCGGGTCCCGGTGTCACACAGCGCGCGCTCCCGCACACCTCCGCACCACAGTGTGTACCAAAACAGTAAACAGCTCACTTCCGCACTAGAGAGTGTGCATAGAGAGTGCACTGCGTGACGGGCTGCAGCGCGCGCTGGTGTACTAGTGCACTAAGGAGAGCAGAACAGGACTGAGGGCACGTGAGTGCTGATCTGATTCTACAGACTTCTCACATCCTGCTGCACATTACTCTAATCTCCTCTAATCAAACGTCTTGTACTGTATATTGTGTAAAAGCAGCAACATGCTTCTCACAAACCTCTTACACTCTCCTGCACATTACTGCACTGACTTGCACTACTTATTACACTCCATGTGACGCACACACATCTGTTACCTGCACAGAAATTACTATTGCGCCCTAAGTGTTCTTCTAAGGATTCCACTTTTTCTTTCTTTCCAGGATCCGTTGCTTTTTGTGGGTCTTTGCATGCTCGAAAAGTCAGGAAAATCCAGCACACAGGTTGGAATCTGCTCCTTCTATAAGACTGTTGATGCAGAGCACACTGCAAGTGCCTTGATAATAATACCATGAAATCAACACTACACACATGGAGGTCGTCTTCACGTGGCAGAAATGGCTTTTATATTGCATTGATTTGTGTAGGTTTAAATATCTGATGGGCTTGGGGGAAAAAGAAGCAACAAAGCTTTGGGCTAAAATATCTCAGTGCCTAGAAGAATTCCTGACGGCAAATCCCTTGACAAACAGGTCCAGAGCATCAGTGATCCACCAACAAACACATTTTACGGTCATTAAGGCTGCTTTCCTTCTACACTGTACAACTCCCAGGGCCATCCCTCGAGATTTCGCTCGTACACACTTGCACGTATACGTACCTGAAACCCAGTACTACACATTTAGATCTCACTGAACTGAACAACTTTCGCATTGCATGTCATGAGCTCTACTCAACAGGAAGTCATTTATTTTGTGTTGTTGGCAAAACGCACCCAATGGAATATTGATTTACGACTCCTAGGGGATTTATATGATCACCACCAAACTGATGAATAACTCACACAGCACTGAATGACATCAAAATGTGATTATTTTTTCCCCCAGCATGCAGGTATTAACAAACTCAAAAAGCACACGGGTTGTGTGGTGTGCCAGGGATGATGATGCGGCTGTGTGTGGCGTTTGCATGTTCTCCCCGTGCTTGGTGGGTTTCCTTTGAGAGGATTTCTCCCACATCCAGAGACATGCAGATTAGCCTAACTTGTGTTCTCAAATGGCGTGAATGAGTGTGTGAGTGTGGTGTGTGGTATGGATTGTACCCCACCTCATGCCACCTATGCCCCCCCCCCCCCCCCCTTGTGTACCCTGCACACTTATTTCATGTAAATCTGTTAGATACTCAGAAATTATTATTTATTAATTAAATTATTATTATTTTTTTTATAATTCTTTCTCCTGGTCTTAATTTAATCTATACAGTTATTGAATGTTGTGTATTTACTGTGTATGGTGTCTTGTCTACAACAAATGTACAGTGTTTACTTTGAGAGCCACAAACAGCCAGAATCAAATTGCTTCTGTGTGTCTCAACATACTTGACCAAAAAAAAAAACACTGATTCTGAATCTGATAGTGATGAGATGATCAGGACAGAATTCTGTGCAACACAGCTCATTGGTACCAGTTTAATGTCCACCAGGTGGCGTAGTCAACTCGTAGTCAATTCTTGAGAATCTTTGGTTCTAAGTCTCAAATGAATAAACAAGTGTAAAACAACGATTTTAGATTTTTAGTTTTATTAACTTTACATTTTAGTATAATAATAATAACAACAACAACAACAATAATAATAATAATAATAATGAGTGTTAACTCTGTTATAATCATCATTATCATCATCATAATACAGAAAAACATCTAATGACCCAATTAACCTTCAGTTTTGGACACAGCATGACAGTAATCTGCTAATTAACACACACACACACACACACACACACACACACACACACACACACACACACAAGCCAGCTTTAATGATGTGAGCATTTCACTGCTGCAGGAAAACTGTATTAAAGTGACACTATGGTCTGTAATTTACACTCTGAAGAATGCGTTCTTTTAGCTCGATGGCTAACTTCGTATGAACTAGCATAAGCTAGGCAGCTAATGAAGTTAGCAAGAGAATGAAAGGCCAAATGCGAGTCTCTACAGTATGTACTCGGCCAAATCGGCACTAGACAGCGCGTCCGAACAGCGGTGTGGATAGAGGAGCTGCTGATCACTTGGTTAGGTAACATCACTGTGAGAAATGCATTTCACACGTACAGAACACAGCAGACGTGTTAAAAAATAAAAGAGTCATTTGTGAAATGATTCCTCGCTGCGTTTATTTTCACAAGTTAATTATTAATAATCTTTCCACTTCTGTAATATAAAATCATATTAAAACAAGACAGCACGAATCTAACCATCATGAGGAAGGTTTCATTGAGTGAATAACTGAAGAATTACTCATAAGATGTGTGCATGTGTGTGTGTGTGTGTTCTCCATTTTATGAGGAAGCTAACCATAAAAAGGAAAGCCCCCGATGCAGAAGATCCTTAAATAGATAGAGCTTGTGTTTATTGAGAGCAGAACTTAATCAGAGGTTGAGTCTGGGTTTGAGTCTAATCTGTACATCAGGTGAGGAATAACGAGCTCTAACGGTAAATAAGTGCGTATGCTGTAGACACACCACAAGTAACAAGTAAGGGTTCTCCGCTGTCAGAACTTCAAATTACTGACAAAATGAAACCGGGTAATTATTTTCAAATCTGATGAAGGTGTGATCCGTGACGTATCAGAATCGGCATCACGAGTCCTCCCTTCTAAGTGCAGCTCGGAGATTGTGCCAGAATTCCTCTCGCTTTTCTTCGTCCTCAGGCCACTCGAGGTACGTCCTGGAGTTCATTATTTTGCGCAGTTTGCAGAAGCGCTTGGGAATCGTCTCCTTGGCGATGGGCTCTAGCAGGATCAGGACGGCCGAATCGTTGCGCTCGTCGATGATCCGAAAATGCGAAAAGTTCAGCTCGTATCGGCACCACTCGCTCGTCACGAAGTTCTCCGACAGGACAAAGAGGGTCCGATAGCTGCTTTCGATGGACTCGATGATGTTGTCGGCGATCCAGCGGCCTGGGAGGAAGTCCCGCTGGTGCAGACACAGAGCGAGCGGAGACTCAGAGCTTTCTAACTCTGGCACGAGGATTTCCTCCACCCACTGCGCATCGTGCTGGCTGTACGATACGAAAGCATCGTATCGAAAAGTAGCGCCGCCATTTTGCACGGATGGTTTACTCTTTGCTTTTAACCACGCGATCATCATCTGCAGGTACCACAAGATGTGGAATTTGTGGCAGGTGACCCCGATGGCGATCACGCCGATGACGGTGACCGAGCAGATGACTGATACTAACAGGATCATGTAGCACTCGAAGACTGGCGGTTGAGCGGTATCTATATTAAGACCCCTTAACGTGAACGGAGAGTCACACATGTAGCTGCGATGTCCGTCCCCCAGAGTGATCAAGTGGTCAATAGAACCTTGAAAGAATTCTACGAAATCGCAGCTGCAAAAAAAATTGTTATGTCCGGCTTCCAAGACCTGGAGAGACTGGAACGCCATCAGGTCGCTTTTGTTGAACATGTTCAATGTGTTGCTTTGAATAAACAGCATGCGTAGGCTGGGGAAGTGGCCACCTTCCGGCAGGGCAATAATCCTGTTCCCTGTAAGCCAGAGCTCCGCAAGGTTGGGAAGATGGAGGTGGAACTCTGTCAGGAAGTTCTGGCTCAAATCCAGCACGGTCAGGCTGAGAGGTAGGCACGGGGTTACGCGGTGAAGTTTTGTAGTGGACAGGTTCATAAACCTGAGACTTGCCGGCCAGCTGCAACTCTGTGGCATCTTTACAAAGTTGTTGTGGCTCATGTCTAGCGATGTCAGCCTGTCGAGACTCGTGACCAGGTGGGACATGAGCTGCAGAGATTTCAGCGAGTTGTGACTTACATTGAGCGTGTTAATATTGCGCATCTTGCTGTCCCCGTTGCACAGGGATTCTTGCATGGTGATATCCGAGAGGAGGTTTTGGCTCAAGTCCAAGTACTCCACCTTTTTAAGAAAACAGCTGGTCAGGCAGGGAATAACGAAAACGGTGCAGTTGATGACGGATATCTTGGTGAGATGCTTCAACAGGAACGCTAACTGTATCATGCTGCTAAATTTGAAGAAGCCCTGGATTTCTATGTTGCGGACATGTATCGTGTGCAGGTTTTCTAGGTGTGTCCTCTTCGCCTTTTCCCACCAGCCCTGACCTATTAAACAAATATCCTCAAGGCCGATGTAGGACACCGGAGAGCCGTCCAAAACCTCCAGAAGGCGGCTGACTGCCTCGTCAGTTGTGATTATGTTTTGAAAGGTAAGACTTCTGGTGCCACCTTCTGTCACCTCTCTTAAGGGTTCTATCAGTTCTTGTGTCTCCAGGGAGACATCTCTAATGGTCAGCGATGTCTCAGGGTGAGAAACATCTCGAAGGATCTTTGATACCAGTGCTGGATCATCCTGAAACAACCGCGAAAGGCTGACTGACACGGCTCTGATGGGTTGAATCGTCTGGAAGCTTCCATTCTCATATGATCTGAGGACACCACCGACAAACGACAGCTCCTCCAGCTGTCTAATATTACGCAGCAAATTCTGTTTCACATCCCTGATCCAAAGGTTGCCGAACTGTAACGTTCTCAGCGCGGGGTTTTCGACAAATTGAAACAAGGCGATGGATCCCAAAGTGGTGTACTGGTTTCCCAAGATGTTCAAATGTTTCAGGGACCGAAGATTAGAAAACCATTGGGAGGAAATGTTTTTCAGGTTATTGAATGACAGATCAAGCGCTTCCAGTTTACTTTGGGAATGAAATGCTTCTTTGTGGATCGTGCTGAGTTTGTTCTTCTGCAGCTTTAAATTTCTCAGCTCTGTGTAGCAGGTCAGATCCCTCTGAGTGATGGACTCGATCTCGTTGAAGGACACGTCTAGGTAAAGAACATCATCTGGAACTATGGGGACACCGTGGAGGTCCTTAGCACGACAGTTGCAGAAATGATCTTCGTCGCAGTCATTACAGGTTGGTCTCTCGGAGGTCTGAGTCAGAGTCAGAGTCAGGCTAAAACAGATACATAAGGCCAGTGGCACCTTCATCCTGCAAAAAAAAAAAAAAAAAAGATGAAATGTTTGTGTTGTGTTAAATCACTGGTTATGTTAGCATGGTTTAGTGAATGCTAGTTAACTCTACCAACAAGTTCAGAAAGTCTGAACTTGAACCTGTAATCAAGGCTCGAGTGCTGGATCAAGTGCTATTCTATAAATGACAATTAACTTATCTGGAAGCCATTTTGTTTATTTAGTGACTAACCTTAATTAACCAAATTACAACTAGCACTTTTCATGCGGAAATTTATCAGCTATGCACTAAACTTCTGCTTTATTAGATTTATTTTTAATTACTTTTTTGTTTTTAATAAAATGCAGTTTAGTCCTCATTTTCTATTCCAGTTTCCGGTTTAAATGCAGTGACCTAGATGTTATTGAAAACCTGGACTCCTATATAAAAAATAAATCCTACAAGATGTGAATTGCACACAGTTTTGTTTTGTTTAAAAAAAAAAAAATGCAGTTTACTTGCTAATTTTTTATCCCATTTTTCATGTTTATATTTGAGCGGGAAGCACAGAACACTACAACATACCTCATGTTGTAACCCAATGGGGGGAAAAAATAAACAATTAAATCAATCAATAAAGTCTTCCATGCCACGCAGGAAACAAGAATATAAAAAAATATATTGTTTTATGAATGGAAAAGTATGTTTACAAATTTACATATATTCATTTAGTGGTATTTATAAAGTATATGAATAAATGAAATGTATGTTTTTTCCTGTATTGTGTTGGTAATGAATAATAATAATAATAATAATAATAATAATAATAATAATAATAAGAAGAAGCCTTTATTCTTGGCCAGACTAAAACCTCTAATCAAACCTCTAATCCAGCACTCAGGTCATGGCTGAAAGTGATTTCTTTCAAATAATTCTAGAGATTCCTGAAGCTCCCTGAACTCATCTGTCTTATTAAATTCAATGAAGTTACGAAACAAACAAACAAACAAACAAACAAACAAACAAACAGAATGCAATATACGATGCAATACATTTAAACATCGTTCTAACGTGCATTATTTAATATTTACCTCAATGGAGTGTTATTATGATTTTCTTTTTCTATCTAAAAAACTAAACAGAATTATTGGCATATACTGTGGAGTTAGCATGTTACCTGCTGGATGTGTGTTGTTTCTGGAGAGAAGCTGAAAACATCAGCCTGAAGTGTCGCATTTGCATCACAGTAGAATCAAAACTAAAAACAAAACAAAACAAAACAAAACCGGTAGTTATTATCAAGTACACCAGTAGATAAAAGTCTTGCTTGTAGTAATCTTTTCTCGCTTAACTATGAAACGTGTGATATGTGGAGTTGTTTCACTTCACTGCTCGACAGTTTGAGGATTTGAAAAGCGGAAGCTTCGCACTTGGCTGATCCATCGTCACGCACATCCAGCGTTTCCATCAAGGCAATGATCACTGCTGTTAAAGACACGAAGACAACACGATGGTGTAAAGATAAAAAAACACCGATGTGAGGAAAATGACTTGTTATACAGTAATACACAAGTCTTGCACATTAACTCCTCCTACTTTATTGTTCACACTAGCTCGCTAATTAGTTTAATGACACTGCTAGCTTTGTTAGCTACAGTCATGTTCAAATGTTAGTTTTTAGTTTCGCTTTTTATTCCATATGTTTTTGTATAAAAATACAATAAAATCATCTGATTGTCGCGGCTCTCAGTATTAGGCAAATACAACCTTAGACAAACAACAACATATAACTTTTCCCACGCTGTGCCATTGTTTATTTAACAAAAAATGAAGCCAAAACAAACAAACAAACAAAAAACCATGTGGGCAATACTAAGTACCCCCTTAGTGCATCCAGTTATAGCCAGGTGCTGCTAATCGTCAGTCCTCGATTAACTGATCATCAGCAGTTGTGCCGAGCTCTAAGAAGGCAGAGGTTTTGTCAGTCTTCTGCTCTGAAGCCCTCTGGTGTGTTTTAACACAATGCCAGGAGGGAAAGACATCAGCAATGGTCTTAAAGAAGCAACTGCTGCTATACAGCTACATCATGTAAACCCATTTACAAACCAATTGGTGTTTCAGTGCAGTTTGTTTGGAAGGTTGCCAGGAGAAATCCTCTTCTGTCTAAAAAGGACACGGAAGCACGACTGAGGTTCACAAACCTGCATCTGAACAAAGCACAAGACTGCTGGAACATGGACGGATGAAACCATAGCGGAGTTATTCAGCGTGTCACGTCTGGGGAAAACCAAACAGCTGAAACACCTCACACTCTCTCTCAAATGGTTGTGCCTCCTAAAAACAATAATACACACATCTTTCTATATTTTAGGAAATTTGGCAATGATGCAACAAAATCTGATTATTTAAGTGAATAATGTTTTAATTAAGTTAACACTGTGTTTTCAAAAGCATTATAAAATTTACTTAAAAATGGAAATCATAATGATAATAAAAATAATAACATCATTTTACATCAAAGTACATTTTATGAAATAAATAAACGTACATTTTAAACGTTAAACTTTTACTTGCTGGTTTCACTGTAAATTATTTATACAAACCTTTATTTAAAGGAAACTTGCTAGAATGTGACATTAAGACATTTGGGCCATTTTTATATGTCGATTATGCTTGAATTTTTGTGCAGGAATGTGAATAATGCTTCTGAACATACTGGTTTAATTTATTCATTTGATTGTTCTTCATAAACAATTTGTGAAGTCACATACAAACATTTGCCAAATTAGTAGTAGAACAAAACTTCTTGTGTGAAAAGTTTAACCTTAAAATGATTTAATGCTTTTATTAATGATGTATCGGTGAACACTGATTTATAAGCTATTTAGAAATGATGTTGTGAACATCCCGTTTTAGCTTTTGTTCGCTTAACAAAGAGAATTAAAAATTATTATCCACTAACCTGTTAGATAAATGGTGTAAAATTTGGATTTGAAAGGAAGAAGAAGGGGAAGTAAAACCTTGTGGTGAGTAATTTCGCCTTGGGCACAAACAACCCTTATGGGTTTTTATTACTTTCAGAACAAATCACGCAGCTCTTTTACTGACTTTTTTACTTTTATTTTCCTATTGCATATATCACAGTAAATTATTAATATTCACCTAATCAACAGTATTCACTTAACATAAGAGCATAACCAGGCTGAAAAACTGCCCTAATGTCTGGAACTCTTCTTTGTGTTTCTCTGAGCTTTATAGACAAGCCCTAATAATGCAGTAAACAACAAACACTGGCAACGCTTTACCAAGATGAAGCCATCTTGTTCCTCAGGTGACGAAGCTGGTTGTGGAATTAAGACGTTGTTCCTGAGGTCTGCGAATACAATCTGTATAAAACTTTGATCTGTCAGAATGGCATTTGTCTTAAAAATCTTTAATTATTAATTATTAAAGATAGATACACACGTGGACAAAATTGTTGGTACCCTTCGGTCAATGAAAGAAAAACTGACAATGGTCACAGAAATAACTTTAATCTGACAAAAGTAATAATAAATAAGAATTCTATGAATGTTAACCAGTGAAAGTCAGACATTGCTTTTCAACCATGCTTCAACAGAATTATAAAAAAAATTAACTCATGGAACAGGCCTGGACAAAAATGATGGTACCCCTAACTTAATAGTTTGTTGCACAACCTTTTGAGGCAATCACTGCAATCAAACGATTCCTGTAACTGTCAATGAGACTTCTGCACCTCTCTGCAGGTATTTTGGCCCACTCCTCATGAGCAAGCTGCTCCAGTTGTTTCCGGTTTGAAGGGTGCCTTTTCCAGACAGCATGTTTCAGCTCCTTCCAAAGATGCTCAATAGGATTGAGGTCAGGGCTCATAGAAGGCCACTTTAGAATAGTCCAATGTTTTCCACTTAGCCATTCTTGGGTGTTTTTAGCTGTGTGTTTTGGGTCATTGTCCTGTTGCAAGACCCATGACCTGCGACTGAGACCCAGCTTTCTGACACTGGCCAGCACATTTCTCTCTAGAATCCCTTGATAGTCTTGAGATTTCATTGTACCCTGCACAGATTCAAGACACCCTGTGCCAGATGCAGCAAAGCAGCCCCAGAACATAACAGAGCCTCCTCCATGTTTCACAGTAGGGACAGTGTTCTTTTCTTGATATGCTTCATTTTTCCATCTGTGAACATAGAGCTGATGTGCCTTGGCAAAAAGTTCCATTTTTGTCTCATCTGTCCATAGGACATTCTCCCAGAAGCTTTGTGGCTTGTCAACATGTAGTTTGGCATATTCCAGTCTGGCTTTTTTCTGATTTGTTTTCAACAATGGTGTCCTCCTTGGTCGTCTCCCATGTAGTCCACTTTGGCTCAAACAACGACGGATGGTGCGATCTGACACTGATGTTCCTTGAGCATGAAGTTCACCTTGGATCTCTTTAGAAGTCTTTCTGGGCTCTTTTGTTACCATTCGATTATCCGTCTCTTTGATTTGTCATGAATTTTCCTCGTGCGGCCACGTCCAGGGAGGTTGGCTACAGTCCCATGGATCTTAAATTTCTGAATAATATGTGCAACTGTAGTCACAGGAACATCTAGCTGCTTGGAAATGGTCTTATAGCCTTTACCTTTAACATGCTTGTCTATAATTTTCTTTCAAATCTCCTGAGACAACTCTTTCCTTCGCTTCCTCTGGTCCATGTTGAGTGTGGTACATACCATGTCACCAAACAACACAGTGACGACCTGGAGCCCTATATATAGGCCCACTGACTCATTACAAGATTGTAGACGCCTGTGATGCTAATTAGTGGACACACCTTGAATTAACATGTCCCTTTGCTCACATTATTCTCAGTATTTTCTAGGGGTGCCATCATTTTTGTCCAGGCCTGTTCCATGAGTTTATGTTTTTAAATAATTCTGTTGAAGCATGGTTGAAAAGCAATGTCTGACTTTCATTGGTTAACATTCATAGAATTTTAAAAAATGATTACTTTTGTCAGATTAAAGTTATTTATGTGACCATTGTGAGTTTTTCTTTCATTGACCGAAGGGTACCAACAATTTTGTCCACGTGTGTATTATTTGAAGAAAACTCCAAACAACTGATGAGTTTTTGATCTAAAAGGAAACATTCTTTAAACAAATTAAAACTTCAGTAGTGCATACAGATCTGCTCAGAAGTTTTATAGGTCAGCGGTGGACAGCCCTGATCCTCACAAGCCACCTACCCGCATGTTTTCCAGTTATCCCTGCACTACTCACTTCTTCTGGTTGACGGAACACACCTGACCCGTAGAATGAAAAAATGTCATAGGAGAAGTTCTATAACGTACTAATGTCGGTTTATGTAGTTCTGTATAAATGTAATAGAACATTTTTGCAGGGAGTGAGGTTTCTAGGTCGTTTTATTCCTTGAACAGAAAGAGAAAAACAAATCTTAACATAGGGACATCTCCTAAAAGACATCTCAAACAGAAGATCATGGTCACTGGCAGTGGGGAAGGATGAATGATCCATCTTTGCGATGCCCGTTTCATTTGACCTGAGTAGTTAACAGTGCTAGCATTTGACTAGTCCGAGCGTTTCAACTGAAAGGGTGGTTTGACTTTCTTTCTATTTGATCTGTAGGGACCTGGGTTTCTGTCTGATCTGAGTCAGCGATCGGGCAGAGGGAAAATGCTCGCCCTGACATTCGAAGCTTGTGATAGGTGGGGGAAAATTGGGGTAAGAAAAAAAAATGTCAGCTGTAACGCAAGAGTTAATGTTACGTCAGCTATTTTCTCATCCACCATATTGAATGGAAATTTCAAAACCACAATTACTCATATATAACCAGTGGAAAGAACAGTATTGGGACAGATAAATTCACACCGTATTACTGTACATCAGTGAAGTTAGCTTCATGACTGACTTCTTTAATGGCTTAGTATGCTAGTTAGCTAACACGCCTAAAAGATGCTAAATTACAAACCTACAGTACTTAGCTCAGCTAAATAAAAGCTACACATTATAACTGAGAAGATTCCTATAAAGCACGTTAAGCTAGCTAACGTTTTCATTTAGGTTTGTTTATGGTGTTCTAGCATGTTCTCCCCGTGCTTGGTGGGTTTCCTCCAGATACTCCGGTTTCCCCCCACAGTCCAAAGACCCCGGAGGTGCGAGGTGACAGTGCTAACCGCTACGCCACCGTGCCACCTACTTAGCAAAAATATGATATTTTACATTTTAAAGAAAATGCTGCTGTGAACAAAATAAGCAGCTGCCTTGATTTTTTTTTATTGAAAAAAATCTTGACTGTGGTTTAAGGGAAGCTGTATCTATTGGAAAATCACATGGTGCCACCTTGTGGCGTGAACGCTGAAAGTTTTGTAACTAGGCTACCTAAGTAATGTAAGGAGGTTGAGATAAGGTATCGAATCATGTTTGTATCTGTGGCAAAAAACACAAAGGTCAAACTCTAACCCCAAAACTCTGCTGATCTGTAAGTAATCTGATTTATTCCATGTGTGTGCTTTTTTATTATTTTAATCAGTACGGATGGGAATATCCACAACTTCATATTTTATTTGTCACGTACACAACCATATACATGCAGTGAAATGTTTACATGACTGTCAGTGACAGACAAAAAAAAAAAAAAAAAAAAAAAAAAAAAAAAAAAAAAAAAAAAAAAAAAAAAAAAAAAAAAAAAAAAAAAAAAAAAAAAAAAAAAAAAAAAAAAAAAAAAAAAAAAAAAAAAAAAAAAAAAAAAAAAAAAAAAAAAAAAAAAAAAAAAAAAAAAAAAAAAAAAAAAAAAAAAAAAAAAAAAAAAAAAAAAAAAAAAAAAAAAAAAAAAAAAAAAAAAAAAAAAAAAAAAAAAAAAAAAAAAAAAAAAAAAAAAAAAAAAAAAAAAAAAAAAAAAAAAAAAAAAAAAAAAAAAAAAAAAAAAAAAAAAAAAAAAAAAAAAAAAAAAAAAAAAAAAAAAAAAAAAAAAAAAAAAAAAAAAAAAAAAAAAAAAAAAAAAAAAAAAAAAAAAAAAAAAAAAAAAAAAAAAAAAAAAAAAAAAAAAAAAAAAAAAAAAAAAAAAAAAAAAAAAAAAAAAAAAAAAAAAAAAAAAAAAAAAAAAAAAAAAAAAAAAAAAAAAAAAAAAAAAAAAAAAAAAAAAAAAAAAAAAAAAAAAAAAAAAAAAAAAAAAAAAAAAAAAAAAAAAAAAAAAAAAAAAAAAAAAAAAAAAAAAAAAAAAAAAAAAAAAAAAAAAAAAAAAAAAAAAAAAAAAAAAAAAAAAAAAAAAAAAAAAAAAAAAAAAAAAAAAAAAAAAAAAAAAAAAAAAAAAAAAAAAAAAAAAAAAAAAAAAAAAAAAAAAAAAAAAAAAAAAAAAAAAAAAAAAAAAAAAAAAAAAAAAAAAAAAAAAAAAAAAAAAAAAAAAAAAAAAAAAAAAAAAAAAAAAAAAAAAAAAAAAAAAAAAAAAAAAAAAAAAAAAAAAAAAAAAAAAAAAAAAAAAAAAAAAAAAAAAAAAAAAAAAAAAAAAAAAAAAAAAAAAAAAAAAAAAAAAAAAAAAAAAAAAAAAAAAAAAAAAAAAAAAAAAAAAAAAAAAAAAAAAAAAAAAAAAAAAAAAAAAAAAAAAAAAAAAAAAAAAAAAAAAAAAAAAAAAAAAAAAAAAAAAAAAAAAAAAAAAAAAAAAAAAAAAAAAAAAAAAAAAAAAAAAAAAAAAAAAAAAAAAAAAAAAAAAAAAAAAAAAAAAAAAAAAAAAAAAAAAAAAAAAAAAAAAAAAAAAAAAAAAAAAAAAAAAAAAAAAAAAAAAAAAAAAAAAAAAAAAAAAAAAAAAAAAAAAAAAAAAAAAAAAAAAAAAAAAAAAAAAAAAAAAAAAAAAAAAAAAAAAAAAAAAAAAAAAAAAAAAAAAAAAAAAAAAAAAAAAAAAAAAAAAAAAAAAAAAAAAAAAAAAAAAAAAAAAAAAAAAAAAAAAAAAAAAAAAAAAAAAAAAAAAAAAAAAAAAAAAAAAAAAAAAAAAAAAAAAAAAAAAAAAAAAAAAAAAAAAAAAAAAAAAAAAAAAAAAAAAAAAAAAAAAAAAAAAAAAAAAAAAAAAAAAAAAAAAAAAAAAAAAAAAAAAAAAAAAAAAAAAAAAAAAAAAAAAAAAAAAAAAAAAAAAAAAAAAAAAAAAAAAAAAAAAAAAAAAAAAAAAAAAAAAAAAAAAAAAAAAAAAAAAAAAAAAAAAAAAAAAAAAAAAAAAAAAAAAAAAAAAAAAAAAAAAAAAAAAAAAAAAAAAAAAAAAAAAAAAAAAAAAAAAAAAAAAAAAAAAAAAAAAAAAAAAAAAAAAAAAAAAAAAAAAAAAAAAAAAAAAAAAAAAAAAAAAAAAAAAAAAAAAAAAAAAAAAAAAAAAAAAAAAAAAAAAAAAAAAAAAAAAAAAAAAAAAAAAAAAAAAAAAAAAAAAAAAAAAAAAAAAAAAAAAAAAAAAAAAAAAAAAAAAAAAAAAAAAAAAAAAAAAAAAAAAAAAAAAAAAAAAAAAAAAAAAAAAAAAAAAAAAAAAAAAAAAAAAAAAAAAAAAAAAAAAAAAAAAAAAAAAAAAAAAAAAAAAAAAAAAAAAAAAAAAAAAAAAAAAAAAAAAAAAAAAAAAAAAAAAAAAAAAAAAAAAAAAAAAAAAAAAAAAAAAAAAAAAAAAAAAAAAAAAAAAAAAAAAAAAAAAAAAAAAAAAAAAAAAAAAAAAAAAAAAAAAAAAAAAAAAAAAAAAAAAAAAAAAAAAAAAAAAAAAAAAAAAAAAAAAAAAAAAAAAAAAAAAAAAAAAAAAAAAAAAAAAAAAAAAAAAAAAAAAAAAAAAAAAAAAAAAAAAAAAAAAAAAAAAAAAAAAAAAAAAAAAAAAAAAAAAAAAAAAAAAAAAAAAAAAAAAAAAAAAAAAAAAAAAAAAAAAAAAAAAAAAAAAAAAAAAAAAAAAAAAAAAAAAAAAAAAAAAAAAAAAAAAAAAAAAAAAAAAAAAAAAAAAAAAAAAAAAAAAAAAAAAAAAAAAAAAAAAAAAAAANACATACATATATTAGTATACAGTCTATGTGCAGACTGTACAAATGAATGAACAGGACGTATTTACAGATGTTGGGTTATCAGAGATATGTTGGGTTATATACTGTATATATTTCTAGTTAAACGTGTGGAAGATCTCGTATTTTTTTTGTTCTCCCTAATGTTATAGCAGCTACCCTATAATTGTTCATTCCCTCATCCACCTCTTGTGTGGCTGTTACAAAGCACTGACACTGGAGACTCCTTCCTGAAATACTAAATACACATTTTCTTGCACAAACCCTCCACAATGAAACGTTTATGATTAGTAGAGTTTGTCCTGGTCAAGTCCTCCGAATGCACAGTTACTACAGAAATGATCAGGAATTAGGATTTGAGATTCTGTGAGCGCTGCTGTGAAGGAAACTTAATCCACAGATTCTGTTGTAAACCGCACTGTGGCCACAGTGACACCATCGGACACCCAGAGAGGAAGTGGTGTAGAGGTCAGGGAAATTCAAAAGGGTCAGTTCGAGTTTCAGTAATTCAGTAATTCTCATCCCAGCATCGTTTCAAAGTGTCTCAAAAAAAAAAAAAAAAAAACCCACCAGAAACGAAAAACACACACAGGGACAAGTGGGGAATTTACTAATTTGTACAGAGTTTAACTAAACATCCCCCGACTCTTTAAAGAATTTACACATTCTGGACAAATACTAAGGTGTCAGGTTTCAAAATTCTCTCTTCTCCAGTATTATGAAATCATTCACTACTCCAGTCAAAGCCAAACTAAAAGTGAAATAAAGACGCACCACCAGGACACCAGGACCTCCACGTCACCCTTCTCAAAACCCTGCAATTTGCAAACGATTTAAAAATGTATTTTCTTACTGCTATAAGGCGCATGTAAGCACTTTATGGCTCTAAACGTGTTCCCAAGGAGACCAGTTACTGTACTGAGAAAAGCCCTCACTTCTTGATTGATATCTTCATCTTGCAAAGTTCAACATCAATATTTTTAATAAAATTCTCAAGTTTCAAATTTGTTCAGAACATTAGAAATTTGTTACTTCAGGAAGACGCGGCACCTTCTGGAACTTCTGGAATGTTCCAAGGAATAAATATGGTCCACTAGTGTAAGTACTTGTTGTTGATGGGGTAAAGAGTTTCGTGGCACACGTCCCATTATTTTTGGGGTAAACCCTGCTGTGTTGCATTTTACTTTGTGTTTGGTGAGGATTTGGGCGGCTTGTAGGTGCATTACCGTCGTTTCTGTGTCTTCTGCATACTCAATGTACACATGCTAAACTAACGTATTGATTGGCTCTGTTGTATAACGCGTATAGCCACGCCCACCTCAAAGGTAAAAGTGCTATATTCGTCCAAAAAAAGCATTGGATGCTGTGGGGTAATCTGGCACGTAACCGATCATAACTTTACTTTTACTCAATATTTTGATTTCATTTATGGTGCAGCTTAAACTTCAGGCAAATACTGAAGACAGACAGACAGACAGACAGACAGACAGACAGATGTTTTCCTAAGACTTGCAATGTATGAAATGTAAATATATCATTGAAAGAGCGAGTTCTGACCAATGCACATGCAAAACCTGTCTTTTATTCCTATAGATGTCTGAGGTTTTAGCTGAACAGATCATGTTAATGCACAGACATGGCCTCACATCCTGTTTGATTTCACCATCAGATTTATTTGCACTTTATGGACAAAACGCTGCGCTTATTAAAACGACAGGAAACAGATTTTCATCAGTGCTGATTGCACAACACTCACTGTGAGACAAAATTTAAGACACACAAAATGCGGGACGAACCACCAATACGGCTGACTTTGTGTTTAGAAAAAAATGTCCTCACAGACTCAAGTTAATAAAAACAGACAAATACACAGAATGACACCATGACTTGCAGTGCACACACTCCCCTGACTTCAGGATATGAAAAGCTTAAAGTTACAGCTTAACCTCTGGCACTGGAGACCCCTTTTGTAAAAATGACACAATGGGCTCCTTATGCAGTAGAAACCGGCCAATCAGAATCGAGCTCTGTGGTAATGCAGTACTTTTAATCTCCTGCAGTGTGTGCGACCGACCAGCAGAGGGCAGTGGTGCACGTTTTATTTTTTACAGAAACTTCTGCTTGAAGACAGAAAGCTAAAAGTGAAAGTCATTGTAATATTGAACTCATTTCAAGTATTTGAGGTGTCTAATAACAGAAGTCACTGGTGTGTGTGTGTGTGTGTGTGTGTGTGTGTGTGTGTATTCATATAAAAATGATGTGTGATGATGCTATTTAACGTTCTGGCATTTAAACATTTAGTATTTATTTTCTTCACAGCACTGGAAAAATAAGAGCCCACTGCACCGTACTGGAGAAAACTTCTGAAAGGTTAAAGTAAAGCTGAGCTGTTTGCTTTTTTTTTTTTTTTTTTTTTTTTGCAAAAAGAGCGGTGTAAAGTTCCCCAACAGCAATGTGAACCGCAGGAGCAGAGCCAAACCCATGAAAGCTGTAACTACACCTCAGGGTTATTATTCCAGCAAATACGGATATATTAATGTTATTTAGCCAAAGCATTAACACAATTTGTTTACAAATTATTTGCATTTTGTTCTATTTGAGTTATTAAAGCTCTGCAAATACTGCATGATCTGGGGTGATAGTGATGTGGTGTGATGATGTTATTTACTTTAAATATACACTCTAAATAACAGTTTTTTTTATTTATTTAGGAGAAATACTGTCAGCAGTTCACAAAAAATGAAACTAAACTGTTCATCTCACCAACACGTGCAGCTGTAAGAAATAAAACAGAAGAAAATGATTATTTTGCAGGATAATTTTTTTTCCACAGAGACGTATATTTTTTTCCACACACACACACACACACACACACACACACACACACACACACACACACACACACACACACACACACACGCGCACACACACACACACACACACACACATTCCCTCTGTGGACCATTTGATATACACTTACAGGGATCTGTTATAAATAGCACTGGTATGCAGAGAGGGTGAGAAGCGCCGATTCTACTCCAAAAGTCTCTGGATTTTTAATTCATGAAAATCAGGAAACGTCTGAAGATCCTGCAAACTGATTCCTGTAAGATGTTGTGAATGCATTTATTCATTTGTTTGTTTCTTTGTTTACTTGTGAAGATGAGCATTATCACCAACATATCTCTTTTAGTTTCACTTTTTCTTACACAGAGTATCTCGTTTAAACAAGATAAGGGATGACAGTGAGATTGTAAAATTAGGGCCGTGTGTCTGGAAGAACGCCAGGCGACTCATAACACAACGGCTCGGACGTGAACGTTACGATCACCAGTACGTTAGGAGCAGAAATGGGGTTTAACATAACAGATCGACTTCTGTGTTAAAACTTTGGCCTGGTTTGTCTCGCATATGTGAACTGTGTGCCGTGAAGGCATTAGTGGGCGGAGCTTGCATGCACGCGGCTGGAGCGGCCTCGCGCCTTTGTTGACAGCTTGGGAAGAATTTCAGATCCACAGTCCTGATGTGCTTGTACCTCACTCCGGTTTAAAGCGTGATTATGTTACGTCCTTTTGTTCTGATGCTTGGTTTCATTTTGTAGATGCGAGTCATTCTGAAAACGAAGCTTTCCTCACAGCTGCGTCATTACCACAGAATGAAGAAGTACCAGAAATAAATTGTTCTCTTTATGTGAAACAAAAATAAGGAAAAAAAAAATCCCTCACATCCTCAGAAACCATGACTGGAACATAATCGCCTATTTGTTTATTTATTTATCTATTTGTACAATTTAGCATTCGTGTGCATGTGCAGAAGATTCAGAACTCTGTAGTGATGTTTGCTGTTTCCATCTCGTGACAGCGGCCTCTGCGGTGGGATTGGTGGGATTTGTTAGGCAGCACGTTAAACATTTTGTCCCTGAAGCTGATGTGTTGGAAGCAGGACAAATGGCCAAGGGTAAGGATTTGGGTGACTTTAACAGGAGCCAGGTCATGATTGCTAGACAGCTGGTGGTCAGGACCTACTGAGAGCCTGTCCACACGGAGACGCTGGGCTGTGTAGTCCGATCTAATGGAAGAGCGACTGTAGCTTAAATTGCTGAAAAAGAGAAGAGAGGGTTTAGAACACACAGTGCAGCGCAGTTCGTAGTGTGTGGAGTCGCCGAGCTGCAGAGCCGATCAACCAAAAGCTCCTACAGTGAGCACAACAGCATCAGAACGTACATACAGGACAGTGGGAGAAGGTGACCTGGACTGGGGGATCCTGTAGATGGCCGTGTGTGTGTGTGTGTGTGTGTGTGTGTGAGTGGAAGAGATGCAGTATGGGAAGAAAGCAAGTGGGCGGACGCCGCGTGATGCTCTGGGTGATTTTCTGCAGAGAAACCTTCGGTTCAGCTGTTTATCCTCTGACACGTACCACTTTACAGTCCTTCATGTTCAGGAAAAGGTTTGAGGAACATGACAAAGAGCTCCCCAGATAGAGATCTTGTTTTTATGATCTGTAAGTTACACGGTGACGTTAAAGAGTAAACAGGATAAATGTTCACTTTGGACTGTAAAGTGAAAATATTCCTCTTTGATGGTAATAAACGTTAACATTAACAGTATGGAATGTTATGGAGCGACACTTCAGGTAGAACTGTGTGTTTTCCCGGATATAGCGCATCTAAAACGTAGCTACAGAAATATCAAACCTCAACAGAAAAATGTTTATTTCACGATTTCACTCGCAGCCAGCAAACCGTGGCAATGTCCAAAAATTAAGCCCCGCCCACTCTGTAATGTGTCACTGTAATATATACTGTAAATAGATTCCTTTATGTTCCCTTATGGCACACACTGACTAGAGTGGGAACAGGTTAAACCACGCTGTATCTCATTTCTTTATAATTACTGTTGGTTTTACCTTCGATTTACGCAAAAATGACACGTTCTGTTTTTTCTCGATTGAGTAAAAACTTTCCTTCGCTTGATAGTCACAAAGAAATAAACATAGCGCCATCATTCATGGTTTGATTCCTGCCTCGGGTCTGTGGGTGGAGTTTGCATGTTGTCCATCCGGGGTGTACCCCGCCTTGTGCGCTGAGGCTCCTGGGAGAGGACCGCCTCCCCGACCCTGACGACCCTGATGTGTACATGATGAAGCTGTGTATAGACGATGGGTGAGTGAGTGAGTGAGTGAACTCTAACATCAAAATACAAGCGTTGTTGGTTCAATCTCTATTGGTACACATGTCAGACTTTCTGTGCTTAATTAACTCCTTTAAAAAAAGGACATTTAATAACTAAACAAATATACTGTACATATAAAAATATATAAATAGAAATGTAGGTCATTTCTTATATACATGTCATTCATTTGGAGGATGACGCAAAGCCAAGTTTCAATACTAAAAAACAAAAACTAGGTGTTTTTGCAAAGTAAGTATTTATTACGAGGTGAACATAAAGTGGTATGTAATGTAAACAAAAAGTGCTTACTGCAGA